>JAUYWG010000064.1:15746798-15765812 GCA_034779775.1 Enteromius afrohamiltoni | reverse complement strand
GGGTTTTCATGAGCTGTATGCCAAAATCATTAATATTAAAACAATAAAAGGCTTGAAACTACTTCAGTTGTGTGTAATCTAAAATATATGAAAGTCTAATGTTTATCAGTACATCACAGAAAATAATAACTTTATCACAATATGCTAATTTTTTGAGAAGGGCCTGTATGTACACCATTCCCCAGGCTTAAACGCTTATTATGTTCGTGTGCGTGATGTATTTGCTACGTTTCTGGAGCTAGGAACATTTCAGTTGAGCTGCTGTCTATAGAGGGTCAGAAAGCTCTGAAATGTCATCAAAAATCTGTAATGTGTGTTCTGAAGATGAACGAAGGTCTTATGGGTCTGGAACGACACAAGGGTGAGTAATTAATGACAGAGTTTTCAATTTGGTGTGAAATAACCCTCAAACTATTTATTTAACCGGTATATAGTGCCAATATGTCAAGAAAACAAGAAAGAACTCAAAGTATGCTATTCAAGAGCTTTATTTGATCTTTGCCCAATTAAGAAAAAAAAAAAAGATCAAGACCACAAATCTAGGCAGTAGAATAATTTCACATAGAAACCCACGTGTCATTTTTTAATGATGAATAGATTGGATCGATGTCCGTTGTTCTGCTCAAACCCACACACAAATGCAGAGCACTCAGAGATCCTCAGAAGACCTTCATTCTCTGCTTGCTCTCATTGTGGAAAGAGACACTTTTAACACCACACAATTCTAAAACATTACATGTGTCTTTATAGTTGCTTGTTTCCTTATTTTTAGATTTTTATGTCAGTTTTTGTCCATCTTCCAAAACTGTCTGTTAAAAAAAATGACAGGTTATATACTAGATGTCTCAAATGACCACGTCACTTTCAACACCGAGCAAACGCGTTAACAGCAGAAGGACGACGTGAGTATGTCACGCGGACATGGCGTTTGTCCCGTTCCACACCTTATTTCTGAATGGAGACATTTTCTCCTTTTTATTTCTTCAAATGACTATTGTGCTGGTGTTAATCATCATCAGTGTTTAATTGGGGTGGGCTGCCTTCACTGGTGTCTGTGAAGATTTTCTTGCCGGATTTCTGCACATGATCTTCATTTCTTTTCTCCAAGGCTTCAATCTGTCAGAAATGTAAGAGACAATAAATTTTTTTTTTTACAACCAGGTATTGAATATTTGTTGGGTCTGTCTTAAAAATGTTTGAAATTCAGACCTGGGCTAAGAAATCGGCCTCATTATCGCTGCTGATCTGCAGTCCAGACACAGTGTTGAACAGCTCAAACACATTGAGAGCTTCAGACACACCGGCTTTCTGGAAAAACTGGAGAGAAGAAAACAGCATTCATTAATGATCACAACCTTGCTTTAGAGCGATTACAGAGGTCTTTATTAAACCACTTACTGTGGCCGCATTCCTGCAGTCTCTGAACAAGAACTCCAGACCGTGAGGGTGAGTGGGTTCTATGGACTGACTCACATCAATGAACCACACCTTCACAAGGAAAAAACATAGTAACATAGGGATAGTAATTACATTTATCATGTTACAAAACATTTGTATTTTTACATTAACGCTATTCTTTTGAAAATGTATTTATTATTTTTATAATCTTGACATTAAATGCATCACAGGATCCACAAAAATATCAAAAAGCACTGAGAAACACTGAGAATAATTTTTTTTGAGCAACAAATCAGAAAGACTGGAGTAAGGATGCTGGAAATTCAGTTTTGCATCGCAGAAGTGCATTGCATCACATACTCAAAGTCATTTTAAGATGTAATAATATTTCACAATATTCTTATTTGTATTGCATTTTTGATCAAATAAATGCAGCCTTGAGCGATAGCGGCTTTACGTTTGCTGAAAACATGGCTTACTAACTCTTTTTCTTCTCTGTAGAATTTAAAAAGATGTGCTACTAAGAATGTCTAAGCTGGCTTAATACAAACCTGTCCGTCATGCCAGAGCATGTTGTATTCACTCAAATCAGCATGAACCAAGTTACAGTCTTGATACAGGCGCTGCATCATCTGTGAGACAGAGAACAAGAGGTCAATGTCAAGAGCAAATCTAAATTTTAGCCCAAATAACTTTTATTTATTATTATATTATTTTCGTGACAATTAAGCACTTTAATAAAGTAAGAAAAATCCTATACAGACATTTTTACCCAATATCCATTTAACAATAGCACAGATTGTATTTTAGTACACTCACGTTTAGCACTTGGTAGTATGCTTTCTTCATATCCTCAGAACTCAAAATAGCATCCTTCAGTTTAGGTGCAGGGACATGGTCCTTTCCAATGAATGACATCACAAGGATATGCTTTTTCAGAATCACCACCTCCGGACACGGGATGCCTGCTTTCTTAATCCTACACGCACATCACTTGTAAATCAGTCACAGGTGAGTATTTGTCTTGTACAGTTAAATGAATCTGTAGGTCACCTGGTGAGGTTGTGCATCTCCTTCTCAGCCCACAGGCGGATAATTTTGCGAGGATTCAGCTTGCTGAAGCGGTCTTTGAAGCGGTAGTCGTCCTTAATATATTTGTCCCGGTTCTTAAACTCATTCAGGGTGGTCTTGAAAACCTTGAGGACACACTCTTCTGGAACAATCTTCTCTTCAAAGCTGCATGAGATAAACGCTGCTTAATAAATACACTTGCGTTCAATGCAAAACTTCAGCAAGTTGCACACATGATGATGCAAAGCACACACCTTCCTCCATTAGCATGGAAAACCACCGACTCTTTTCCTGTGCTGATGCAGCCATTGATGTTCTCCAGTATCCCAGCATTCACCATTTTGTACATGAGCAGTCTGGTCCTGGGGTCCACAGCTTGTTCCTGAGGACAAGAAATGTAAAGTCAGTGCCAGCAAGTTAACACACTACATTTCTACAGTTTGTAGAGTGTCAAACGCCCTAAAATAATCAGCTAATATATATATATATATTTTTTTTTTATTAAATTACATACATTATATATATATAAAAATGTGCTCATTTGTTATACTGTTTTTTGAGTCTAAAAAACTCCTACAATAAATTGCAATAAAATATATTATGGGTTGGCCTCTTTAGATTACATTTCTTAATTAATAAAATTGATAAAATACAATAAAAATACAAAAAGACGCTGAAAACCCATAAAATAAAATTAACCAAAATAACCTCAAATAAAAATGAAAATAAATATAATAATAATTAAATGAATAAAATAAATTAACATTGAGTTGGGCTCTTTGTGTTACATTACAGCGTTCCGAAAAACAAACTAAACTAGAAAAATTAACTAGGGCCAGAATCAGGTCGCTGTCTGTGTCTGCTTCAGGAGCGCGGGTCAGGTCCAGATCGGTACTGAAAATAATTTAATTAATTAATTAAAAAAAAAACAATAAAAAATGGGTTGGGCCCTAAAAATGGAAAAACAACTCACAGCAGTAGAGTGCTCCTTCTTCTCGTGAAGTCGAGCGCTACGGCGCTGCTCGGTGTAACAGTGGCGTTTCAGAGCGTTGTACACCTGGTTGGAGAGCTTCAGGTCCATGCCGATCCCATCTCCCACCTGCACCTCCGGGGCAAACTGTGCAAATACAGCCAGAGATCGAAATAGTTACAACTGTAAGAGTAATTGAAGATATTATTTTGGATAATATGTGAACAAGCCTAACGTTGTCCATGCGTGCTGTGTTCTTCCGTCCACAGACTTCCTCGTCGTGTTTGGTGGTGATGTTCTTGCCTTTCCCAACAAATCCCTTTTTAGGGGTCGTTGTTGGTTTGTCTGAGTTAGTAGATCAAATGCAGTCAGGTAACAAAATATAAAGTCATATTAAAATGGTTTTCTGTGTAGCACAAACCAGCTCACCAGCTTTGTAAGGGTCATGGCGAGTGTCTTGCCAATCGACCTCATCTTCAGAGCTGTCGCTGTCCTCATACGGATGAACCATGCGATAGTTCTCAAAGGATATGGAGACTGGAAATGAAATTATCATTATTGTTAATTATTCTGTTTGTTTTTTTATTTATGCATGCATAAACATTTAATAATAAAAAAATTATAATAAATTAAATTGGTCAAATTTAATAATTTATTTAAAAAAAAGAGTTTCTAATAATAAAGCTGATGAAAAGTTTCATTTAATTAAATATTAATTAGCAAAAAAAAAAATGGTAAAGAAATTAATTTTATTTTACAGATTAATTGTTAAAGGAAAATGTGAGAATTCCTTTTATTTTGTTTCACAAACATGACTAAGGTTTTTTTGTTAAAATTAAAACTTAAAAGAAAAATTGTGATACTGTAAAAAACACTAATAATAAAGATTAATTTTATTATATAAAAGGTTTAATTTTACAGAAGTACATTTTATTATTATGTACCCATTTTAATTTTATATTAACATTAATAATTAATATTACATTATAAAGAACATTCTACTGAACAAAAGTCATGTATTCGTCACAATTTCAAGTTTTATAAAATATATTTATTTTTATATTTATACAATTATATATATAATATATATATATATAAATAAATGCAGACTAAAAGTCCAGTGGATGAAAATTTTTTGTTTTACCTTTGCTGTCTCCATTAAACTTCTTCTCCTCCCTGCGCAGCTGCGTATCAAACTCACGATCAAACTCCATCTGAAGCATCTGGGCCAGAATCAGGTCGCTGTCTGTGTCTGCTTCAGGAGCGCTGGTCAGGTCCAGATCGGTACTGAAAATAATATAAATAAATGGACACAAAAGATGTTTTCGCCTTCAGAAATCATGACAAACTTACTTCGAACAACTAAACATTTAGTGAGAAATTCCAAGTGGCTATATCATATAATGCACTATTAGATTCATAACGGTGCTAATAATGTAATATGTAGGTGCTTGTGGCTTACTCTGGGATTTCTTGGAAAGTGTTGCCCTCCTCCTGCAGCTGTCGGGCCAGTTGCTCACTCATAACATCAGCCAGAGAGCATGGGGCTGGTGCCAGGACAGGAGCGCCCCATGGGCTCTGGGAAAATAACACACAACAGACATAAATGAATGATAAACTCTGTCGCCAGGGATAAGACATTCCAAAGTAATAACACTATTAGCAGCTGACAAGCAGAATAAAAGTCCTGTCACGTCACTGAATTACCATTCTGTCATCGTTTACTCACTATCACGTCATTTCAAACTAGTGCTGACAAAGGTAGGAAGTTCTCCAGTAAATTTAGGAAACAGAACATTTTAGTACATTTTCTGCAAATTTTCCACCCCTTTGTAATCCAAACTTTGCTTTTATTTCTTCTGTTGAAGATATTCTGAAGAATACTGATAAACAACTAGTTTTGGCTCTCATTACATAAATATAACTAAAAATACATGTCAATGAGAATCAAACCTGCCTGGCTCCCAACACTCTTCAAAACATTGTTGTGTTGCACAGGAGGAGGAAGCATTTTTGGGTGGACTATCCCTTTAATAACCTCATCTATATGCATAGTTTCACACTAAATAAGTCAAATAAAAAGTTTGTATTAATATTTATTATTAATAGAACTATTCAAACCACATACTTTTTGATATCTACGTATATAAAAATATTAACGAAAAACCAAGAATGACAAAAGCACAAACTAAAATGAACACTTAAGTTGTACTGTTTTTCAGTATTAAATTATATATTTGGCCTACTTCACCCTACAGATCAAGAGCTTCAAAGTTCACATGCGTAAGATGACCTCACCCATAAACTTTGGCACAAGATAAGACAACCTTGTTATTCTATTTCATCCAAATCCGTTGTAACTAGGTAAAGTTCAGCCCTGTTTCACTCCAGTCCAGTGGTCAGAGGTGAGTCATCGCACGTCAGGCAGGTTTAGACTCGTTACTCACCCTTCTGTTGTATAATACTGGTTGACAGGCCTTGTACTAAACCAACTCATATTTTACCAGTTGCCAGCTTTTTGTCCAAATAATACGACACTAATCAAATCACCTTGGTTTCTTTTGTAGTTACTTGAAGTTGGTCCATGTTGGTTGACGGAAGGTTTAACGTTCGATTCAAACAAGACTAAAAAAAAGAGACGCTTGTAACGTTAACACTTTATCGCGTAGATTACTAGAGTAAAACTCGAGTAAGATTCGTCAATATCGACTTTAAGGTAATATGTAACTTTACTAATGACTATCTTTGACCAAAACCGCTAAAACGTGGTTTAAAACGACAAGTAAATTCGTTACCGACAATGTGTCAGATAAAAATAGATGTGAGATACAACCTACAATGGTCGATGGACAACCCGTATGACGTCATGACGGATTTTCAAAATAAACGTCCGACGAAAACAAATAACAAATAAAAGTCATTTATTTTATAGCGACTGGGATTTCCAAAAACATCACAACTATATAACTAATGTGTACGTTTATTAAGCGTCTTTTTAAAATTACTATATCAAAGTTTTTTTCTTTTGAGATACTAATATTATTTTCTTTTTTTTTGTATTTAGAACCATTCATTAACAGGAAGCAAAAATATTAATTTCTTGAAAAAATGTAAAATACACTTAAATAAATAATAATCTAATTAAAATACATATATAATAAGAGCATACCAGTAATATATATGGTTTTGTATATTTTCTTACATTTATTGTATATTATTTTATTTTATTTTATATATTTATATTCTATTTCTCTCTTTGTTGTGAATACATTTGTTTTGAGCAATTTTACATCTATTACTTTCTTTTGTTAATTGTTTTGTAAAAAAAAATAAATAAACTGAAAAGTAGAAAATAAAAAATAAAGGTATTTGTGTGAAAATATCTTACATTTTTTATTTAAAAAAAATCGACTTTTGTGTTATATCAAAAATTCCGGTTAAATATAATTTTTGTTGTTGTTGGCTTTTTTACATTTAGAGCTGATTTCATTGAGGCTTTTACTGGTTAAAAATGTGCTGCGTGTCACAGTGGGCGTGGCCTACAGAATAGAGGAAGTACAGATGAGATGTAAGAACATTAAAGCAGAGTATTAGAGAAGCTGTGCAACCAAAGTTACTAATGCATCAAATCCAATGAATGTTGCTCGAGTGATTCTTGCTCTAGTTTTCTGCACCTTTTTCACGGCAGCTCATTTCACAAATAAGGTAAACTGACTTTGATGCACTTGTGACAGCATCAGAGTGTGTCCTGTTGTTTTGTATTGCATGTACAACACCGCATTTTCTTAAATACATTTTGAAGTTTAGCTGTGTGTTCAAGATCGTTAAATTACAATAATGCTGCCAGATACCTGAATTGCTTTTTACTTTACAGTATGTCCTGTCTATCTTAAAGTTTACATTTCCAACCATTTTTCAGGGGTAAGTATTCATGACCATATCCCTAGGGCTAAATTTTCATGACATCTCAATATTTATCCTCATCATTAACTTTCTTCAGTTGGCAGACATCCACTGGAGCTCTGTTGCTGCTGGTTACATGGAAACTGGGTTGGGTTGAAATAAATGGCTTCTCCAGGTAAATAAAATATGGATTATTGTTGGTGGATCGTACATTTTATTATGCACTGCTACGATCTGTTTATTAACATTATTATTATTTTTTTTAGATCTGCAGCATTTTCCCAGCTTCCTGGGTGCTTCTTATTTATTGGAAACATTTATGCAGGGTCCAAAGCACTGTCACTTTTGGTAAATGCAAAGAAAAATGTGTAAATATGGAGTGTCATTTCTATGCTTATACTGAACCTTTGTGCACACTTATGTTGAAATATACTTGTCTTTGCTTTCTTTTTTTAGCCCATTCCTTTTTTCTTCGTGCTACAAAATGTCTCAGAGGTCTTTGCTTTTCTCATCGGATCAGTAACTCACAGAGAGGTGATTCTGTGGCAATAAACTCGTTTTATGCATGTTTTTAGATGGATTAGAAATAAAACAGCTCTCTGCCATAATGTCCTCATACTAGTTCAGATATCATAACCATGTGTCAGTGCCAGTCATGTCTCTATTCTAATTTTCTTTATATTTTAACGAATTAGAGACCACCATGGATGAAATTATTAAGGTATGTTTCTTTCAGCCAGCTTGTTTATGCTCCGAAATACATATTATGCTCACACCAACAGTGAAAAATTATTTTTCCTTCTCAGTATTTTACTATATTTTAATAAATATTTAACTGGAAAACGAATCAAAATCTTGTTTTCTAGTAGAAATACCTACTAGAAAAACTAAAAATAAAAAATCAAGATATATGTACGAAGCAAAATGACAAAACAAGTCTCACTTTCTAAACATTTGCCAAAATTAAATGGCTTTGTTTAAAGCAAGAAAAAAAGTATTTCTTACTCGATAAGCAGATATTTGTCTTGTTTTTGATACTTAAATATTTAATATCTTAAGTAATTTTGCTTTTCAGGTAATGGGATTCATTAAAAATGTTTCTGTATTTTTACTATGTATTCTTGATCGGATAAGGACAAATCTACAGATGCTTTTAATGCAATTCTATATTTTTTAGTATGTGTATGTTGCTGGGATCTGCCACCAGCCTTATGCTGTACAATCCACGGGTAAGTTCATAGCGTAAGTTATTCATCCCAGTTTCATACTGTACATCCTCTTTACGGTTTGTAATGTCTCTTCTCTCAGTTTGGCCCCAGTGGCTACACATGGGCATCCATCCATCTGTTCTGTGTTGGTGAGTGTGGGTTTATTTGTTGTGGGACTCAGAATTAAGAGTAAGAATCTTAACATTTGGACACATGAATCTAATCTCTTTTCTAATTTAGGTGCATATAAAGTATTCCAGAAGAACACAAAGACAAACCTTCTGAGGTACTTTCATGCTGTGTTTACATTGCATTACATTGCAAGTAGATGCATAATAAATGCTGTTTTTTGTTACAGTGATGTCGAAGAGCAGTTCATCAATTACATGACCAGGTAAAATAATAAATATGAACATTAAAGTCATCCTTTGCATGCAACAGTTTTGCCGTTGTACTGTTTTCAACCCCATTTATTTGATCGTTCTTCTTTAGTGCATTGTTACTTGCCTCTCTTGCATACTCCACAGGTAATAAAGTGCATTTTAAACTATTTGATTATTTTTGTCTGCACTCTATAATTTTGCTGACTACATTCATGTGTGCTCCTCTGCATTTTGTGTTTCAGGTGATCTGTCCGGTGCCTTAGATTTCCCTCTCCTGACCTCATACAGCTTCCACACTGGCTGCCTGGGCAGGTGAGACAAACCAGTACTAATCCATCAAAGCTGGCATGATTTGTTATCCACAATGGAAACTTCAATTGCATAAAGTTTCGAATGAACGATGCATCATCATTTTATTGAATGAAATTCAAGAAATCAATTTTGTCCCATAGTGCTCTATTCAGCTTTTGTTTGATGTTGGCAACCGTGAAATTGAAGGGCAGCCTGTCTCAAGAGCACTGTGGCATCTGGTTCTTCTTGGCCAAGGTGAGACAGACCTCTGAAAATGGTCTACATTTACATTTATTGAGAATGTCCAGACAGGCCCAGTTTCACATCACATGCATTGCAGTTCTTGCAAAAAAAAATGTAAATGTAATAAACGGTCCTTGTATGCAGTTACTGGCATCAGGTCTTTCTCTTTTCCTTTCTACATTCAACACTGTGCTCAGCCCTGTGACTCTGTGCTGGTGAGTTCCCAACAGCTCTACGTTAAGATACTCGGTTTACTTACAGTATGGAGTGAAATGATGAAAGAAATGTTATAATGTTTTTGTTTCTCTCTTTAGCATCTTCCTGAACTATGCCGGAGAAGCCTTGTTTGTGTTTTCAGACAGATTTAAATAAGTTTGTTGAAGAATATGGCCAGTGGCTTTAAAGATGCTCCAAATAAGTCACTCCTGCTCTTCACAGTTTTATAAATTGACCAAAGCAAATTGCCTTAATGAGATTATTTTCACTTTGCAACACTCACGTTTACAACTTCTTTATACATTTACATTTTTTTGTTGTTGTTGCATGTTTTAATTTGAGTTACATATGGAAGCTTGTTTCCACCACAAGATATAAAAATTAATTAAAACTGCTATATATATATATATATATATTTTTTTTTTTTTTTTTTTTTTGAGTCTCACAATTTAAAAATTGTTTCTTTGCTTGAGTTTATATTTCACAATTTTGACGTTTTCTTGCATATCTGTTCAAAAAATTATGTAAAAGATATAAGCTTGCAATGTATTGTGAAATAATTACTTTTTTGTTCTGTAGTGAATATAAAATACAAAAATGCAAAATGTAAACTCAGAATTCGAAGGAAAAATGTCAAAAATGTGAGATGTAAACTCAGAATTAAGAGAAAGTCAGTCAGAATGTATTGTTTTCAGATTTGCAAGACGAAAAGAATGAATTGAGGCATAAAAATTCCCATTTATCTTTTTTTTTAAACATGCTTTCAGTTACACGCTAAACCAGAAATAGCAGGAAAAAAGATCAGGTGTTTACAATTGACCATAATTCTGTTAGTCCTTCATTTTAATGTGGCCAGTTTATTGTAGTCTCTTGATTCAGATTCGTTTGTTTTGCACTTTTTACATTTTCTTTTCACAGCAACATTTCAGCACATCATTTCCCCGCAGTGTTTACTCTTGGAGTCCTGGATCATATCCTGAATACTCTCACAGTACTCTGTTTGAGAATTAATGAGATCACGAACACGAACCCCCATTACTCTGCTTTTCACAAATATGTTTTCATATTGTCAGTCACCAAAAACATATTAGTGTTAAGTGTACAGTGTTGTCCATGTCAACATTATTCACAATTATTGCAGGTTGATTAACGGTTACACTATTTTTGGGAGTTATAGAAATATATAGAAAGAACTCCCAAAATTGAGACCTGCAAAGAAAAATACTGTGATTGTTCTGTTTGAACTGATTGACACTTACTGTAATCTGTATTTCTAAAGCTTTTATTATGAAATTGACCCACGTATTGTATTCTATTATGCAATAACTTTTCTTAGTATTTCAAATCAGTTTTTGCAATATTAAATAAAAGCATTTTATTGACCATCTGTTTTTCATCCTATTTTTTCAGCAAAAAATTTTCATTAAATAAAATGATCTCAGAACACAGAAGCAATATTACATCTCTTTATTTTAGTGCTGTCAAACGACTAATCACATTCCAAAATAAAAGTTTACATAGCCATATCACCCTGCAGCCCAAGCCTGGTTTCCCCACTGAAGCTAAGCAGGGTTGAGCCTGGTCAGTACCTGGATGGGAGACCTCCTGGGAAAACTGCTGGTAAAGAGTAGGGGTGTAGCCCTGGTGTCCTGGCCAAAATTCCCACCGGCCCTTGTCTATCATGGCCTCCCGATAATCCCCATCCACTGTTTGGCTGTATATCTCTCTCTCCTCTCCACCTGTATCCGGTGTGTGGTGAGTGCACTGGCACCGTTGTCCTGTGGCAGCCGTCGCATCATCCAGGTGGATGCTGCACACTGGTGGTGGTTGAGGAGAGACCCCCCCCCACCACCACATGATTGTAAAGCGCTATATAAATGTGTCATTCATTCATATATGTGTGTGTATTCTGTATATTTATTATGTACATATAAATACACATCCATGCAGGTATATATTTAAAATGTTAAACACACACACACACACATGTATATATATATAATTAATATAAATTATGTAATACACTGTAAATATATTCTACTGCTGTCAAATGATTAATCACATCCAAAATAAGTTTGTCTTTACATAATTTATGAGCATAAATTAGCATATACTGTACGCGTTTGTATACACACACGTATTATGTAACTTATTTTGCATGCAATTAATTACAATTGTTTGACAGGACTAATTAATTCAATTTTAAATATATTTTGCAAATATTTTCGTGTATATACATTTATATATTTATATTCTTATATTTTATATTATACATACATTTAATTAATATATAAATATATCACATTTTACTTAAATATATACATACATGTGTTTATATATAATAGAGTATGCATGCATTTATTATGTAAACAAAAACTTATTTTTGATGTGATAAACCATTTGACAGGACTAATAGTCCTGATATAATAGATATAAGTACATGCAAATATTATTTAAACATATACTGTATGTGTGTGTTTATACATACATAATAAATATACACAGTACACACACATAAATAAAAGCTTTTGTTTTTGATTAAGTTGGCGTGTAGCTTACAAAACAAAAACAATGCATCTAAATACTGAAGAGCAGGAATTCTGTGAAGGATCTGGTCTGGTGTAAGTTCAGGTGGTCTGACAGAGGCGTCTGTAGTGTGGTAAGATCTCGCGCTCAGGCAAATGCAGTTTGAACTCCAGTGCCACCAGTACAGGAAACTCTAGTGATAAAAGATCCCTGCGGTTCAGCCGCAGGCGCTCCTCCAGTCTCTAACAGACATCCAGTGAGAAAGGAGTTAGTTTATTCATTCAGATTGATTCAGCAGATATTGATATCACTTTACGTACATCTATGAGGTGTTTGACCTCTGGCCTCTTGAGGTCATTGGTTATTTTGGCAGCGAGGAGGATACAGGCTCCGGCGCAAAGTTTACGATTCTGCTTGTCTAGTTTACCGCGCAGGGCAAGCTTTTCAAAGTAGACATAAGCCACTGCAATCGTCGATTCTTTATACCCACAATCCTCCTGGGCTAATTTACAGATCTCTCTTTTTAGACTGAGAATGTCACAGTAAAAGAAAATAAAACGAGCAATAGGAATGCTTCAAGATATTGGTATGTTTAAGTTGGGTAACTGGAAGTCTTTACCTTCTGATTTTGCTGAGGGTCAGTTGAACATGTGGAAACTTTTCGCTGAATGTTTCGTTCATGTCTTTCTTCAGGTCGGACGGGTTCACGTATTCAATCACCGTTGTCTGAAAAAAAATCAAGACACATCTCCAGGAAGACAATGCTCATTATTTTGAACCGGTTCAAATGCTGCACTTCATCCATGAAATCCAAAATGAACTTTTTAGGCATAGGTGAAACTGTCATGATGTTATAATAACATAATGAAGAAATATGATCCTGTATCCATTAATTTTGCTCTCACCATATAAGATGGAAAGACAAGCACTCGTTTGTGTTTCCCACACGGCCACTGTGGATCATCCAGAAGATTCGGGTCATAATCATCCATGTTTTTCCCTTTAAATCCTGCAAGAAGAAATTTATTCAAAATAAAAGATTTTACATAAAGGGATTTCTGGATTTTTTACATTTTTTTTTTAATAGCTAAAATATGTTTAGCAGTAAAAAGTGAATTCTTTTCATCTCAAATTGACATTTAACTTAATGAAAACAACAAAATGCATGAAGGAAGGAAATTATGTGTGTGTGTGTGTGTGTGTGTATATATACATGAAGAGTTCATCTGCAAAACCAGATATTAAAAAATTATTAAAATCTAATATAAGAAATCAAATCATTACCTCAAAAAAAAAGAAGAAAGAAAACATGTTAACTTATTAAAAAAAGCATGATTTCTTTTGAATGAACTTATCTGCAACTTATCTTATTTTATTAAAAAAAAAAAAAAAATATATATATAAAAGCATATAAGTATTTATTTACTGGTAGAAATACATTATTCTCATTGTAAATTAATGTGTAGCTTAGTTTTACTTAATTACTTCATTTTCTCTGAATGAATAATTAAACATGCAAACATAAATAAGAGAATTATGAAAATAAAAATTAAAAAAAGATTAAATAAGAAAAAAAAGGGAAAAAAGATTTTTTTTTTATGATATTAAACTGATGTGAAGCTTAGTTTGACTTTTTCTATACATTAATTAATTTCTAATTTGTGAACTGCTTTAAAAATGTTCAAACTTTTTTTTACAATTCACAAAATAGCCAAATATTTTCAACCTAAAGTGATATGTGACTAAAAACACTAAATATTTATGAATTTATTAAAATAAGTATGTGAATGGCACATGTGAGCATGTAGCTTCTCCTGGCTAACCTCTCTTTACTCCAGTCTGAGCGAGGACGTTACACACTGAACTCAAAACACACTGGGACCCAGAATGCTGTGAGAAGACGTCAGCAGCGCTGCTGCCGCTCAAAGCATTAGTGTGGCACAGAAGTTTTGTGTAAGACACCGTCTGACAGTTCAGAAACAAAATATTAGTTCTGAAACTTAGAATCCAGAATTGACCGAATCAGTGGTTTTAATCTGAAATGGACCTCACCTTACCCTTGGCTCCAGGTTCAGCAGGATCGAGACCAATCACGGCGTCTCCAGTCGCTCCGTGGAAGCTCTCCTGATGGACGCAGTCTAATCTTTGATCGCTGTAGACAACACATGAGTCTGAGATGACCTGTATTTAAAATCTGATGTAAGCAGAAACAGGACTCACTTGATGTGGCTGAAGTCACGATAGGGCAGGACAGAAAACATCCCGTATAGAGCTCTTCTGGCACTGATCAAAACTATCCTACAGGAACATGAACATTATTACCTGACTTCAGTGTTTACACAGCCTTCAGTGCATTATAGACTTCAAATCTATCACCTTAACACTTTTGAATCTAAATTAGTGGTTTAAAAGATTTACTTAAAGTTGATCAAAGAAACAGTGTCATAAACATGTGCTGTTCTCCTCAGAAGGGCCACTTGATCCTGTAGTTGTGTCATCTGTGTTATCAGATCCAACTGAATAATTATATAAGCACAAATATATGTACACATCTACTGGTTTAGAAAACATTTTGGTAACACTTTAGAATAGGTAACACTTGTTAACTATTAACTATGACTTTTCCCTCAATAAAATCTTAATCTGCTGCTTATTAATAGTTAGTTTTAGTTTGTTATTGTACTATATCACGTTAAACTAAATGAAATGGAGAAACGTTTACTTGGCAGCTAGCCAAAATAAAATAAGTTTTGACAACGTAAATGTCAAAAATAATAATACTATAATAATAAAAATGTCTAAAATAAATAAGACAACGTTTATTTTATTTTAGAACTTTTCTTGAGATTTAAGTAACTACAGTAACGCTGTTTTCCCACATATTTGTTGTAATTTGTTTGTTTGACTGCTCACTGCATTATACCTTCCATTGCGAGTATCATGTTGTCTCATGTTTTTGATGAAATGAACTCGTCTGCCGCTCCTGGGTCGCATGACAGTTGTGCAAGACTTACTGTAAGAAAACTTAAATTAATAAAATAAATATTACATTGCAGTGCTTATTTGCAAATCCATTCTGTTTAAAAACAGAATTATAAAGTATTTTAATAGCTGGGTCGATGAAATCAATATTTTCGACAAATGCTAAAATATCTATCTTGGCTGTTCAAACATGAAGAATGTTCTGTGCACATTTGCAGGAGAGAAGTACTAAATACTAAACTTACCAACTACCACACTTAAAAATTTGACTTTTTGTGACTAAAAACACTAAATATTTATGAATTTATTAAAATAAGTATGTGAATGGCACATGTGAGCATGTAGCTTCTCCTGGCTAACCTCTCTTTACTCCAGTCTGAGCGAGGACGTTACACACTGAACTCAAAACACACTGGGACCCAGAATGCTGTGAGAAGACGTCAGCAGCGCTGCTGCCGCTCAAAGCATTAGTGTGGCACAGAAGTTTTGTGTAAGACACCGTCTGACAGTTCAGAAACAAAATATTCCTTCATATTAAAATTTTTTCCTTCATATTAGAATTTAAAATGAAGTGTTTTAGTGTTTTTTTTTATCTTGATGAATGAAAACATGTCAGGTGGTGCGACCATGATTTATCTTAAAATTAAATTAAAAAATTACAGTGTTAAGGAACACACTATTTACTTTTTTGTTTTTGCAAATAATATTGTATTATTTATATTTATTTTAATTCTATAATTTTTTTGTAGAACAAAAATATGAGATATGAGAAAAAACTGTAAATAGCCATAAATAAACACTTTAAATACTGATAACTTCAAATACTTATTATATACTATTATATATATATATATATATTTTATTTATACTTATAAAAATCTATATATTTTGAGATAAATCACAGTCGCACCACCTGACATTTTTTAAAACTAGATAAAAACACTTAATTTAAAAGTTTAACATGAATGTATGTGCACACAACATTAACGTTTTAACAACTGAAATAGATATGCTTTTTTTGTATTTGAAAAAGCTAACTTGCTTGTCGAAACTTGTCATTGATGAAGCGGTAAAAGTGCTCGACCTCTGAAGTTCTCTAGAGATGTTAACTTTGGACTCGGTGTCCAGAAGAGATGTTTTGACTTCACTCTTCGCCTGACCTCCACACTCCTCTTTACCGGGCTGCAGTTCTCCTGAAGCTGTTGATGATCGTATGACTGGAGCAGATGTCAAAAGCGTGAATCCTGCGCCATCCTCAGCTTGACTCTGTGCCGCGTTTGTCTCCGTTGCTTTTCCATCGAGCGAGATGTTGCTGAGGAAAGAGATAGCCGCCTGCCTCTGTCTGCAATCCATCTCAACAGGTAAGAAACCTGGCAGAAAGTGCTGCTCCCAGCAGCTGTTATCGCAGAAAACTCTCTCCTGAACTGAAGAGCACTTCAAGTCACACATGGTTTTCCTCACAACCAGTGTTGGGGATAACGCAAGTTATGTAATAATATGACTTTTTCCAAGTGCTTCATTGTTTTATTTTTATTGCTGAAGAGTATTGAACTTTCTTCTGTATTCTACTTTACAGGTGTGAATTTGCTTTTTTCTTCAGCCTGAGGTTTATTCGTGACACTTTTGCTATAAATAGAACTTATATTAAAAACAAACACTCAAGCTCTGCCCATATTGAAAAAGTAATGCCAAAAGTAACCCAAAGTAACGTAACGCATTACTTTCCATAAAAAGTAACTACGTAACGGAATTAGTTACTTTTTTAGGGAGGAGCGCAATATTATAATGCATTACTTTTAAAAGTAACTTTCCCCAACACATAAATAGTGTAGGTCAGTGACGTTCAACTGGTTTTGTTTCAGGAGCAAGTGACGACTAAACACGGTACCAGATGTAGTTTAACCCTTATGTTACTGCAGGAGAGAAGTACTAAATACTAAACTTACCAACTACCACACTTAAAAAAAATGTGACTTTTTGGGACCCCCCTTCCTACAAAATGGCAAAATATGCGTGTTTTCTGTATATTTATTATGTATAAACACACACATCCGTATATATAATTAAAGTATTTATGTCTTAATTTATATTCATGTACATTAATATTATAAATACACATATTAAATATATAAACATTGCATATTTTTCTGAAATATATGCATGCATTTGTGTGCATTTTTATATTCACAATTAACATACACAGCACAAATACATATGTAAACTAAAACTTTTATTATATATAAGTATATATAAACGAAAATCCTGTAATAGAAGTTTATTAAAAGATAGAATGAAGTTTTTTTTTGACCAGGATCACCAATTTAGATCAAATATTTTCAAGAGAACAAGAGTTGAGTTTAAACGAAAAATATTATTAAAATGACTAAGTCATCATTAATATCACCATGAGGTTTAAAGGCCTAAAAATATGCACTATTCAGAATATTGCATAGGGTGCAACTAAAAAAAAAACAATTATATAAAAGAATAAAAGGTAGAAAGGTGATTTTTATTGGCAACAAAATAATCCTGTTTTCGGTTTGCTAGATAATTGTTCTACTGAAACTCATATGAAAACAAATGCGCTTTAAAAACATTTTTATTACTATTTTATTACAGTATAAGTATTTTTTACAAATTACAGCAGTGTACAAAATGCAAAACGTTTCCGCAGTCTTTCTCTTCTACACAAAACGAGGTTTGTTTAGTACCCAAGGTCATTTCATAAGATATGAGGACATCGAATTACTCACAAATGACACAAGTACATATAAAAGTAAATAAAGTGAGCAGCTGTAACTCCATGCAGTCAGTGCTGGTGTTTCTGTGACTTGGCTTTTGGTGAGAACATGGCGAGGTACGGCCGTCTCCTGCGTATCCGTACGTCTGGCTGGTCGTCCTCTTTGATGTAGCCTGTTGAGTGCAAAGAATGTTGTTTAAATGCTTCTTTGACCAAGCATGCATCATTCTTCCTTTCAAAGGACGCGTATCGATAAACAGAATAAAACAATGCATTGTAGTTCAAAGATTGGCCAATTCATTTCTGCAATTTGTCAAAAAGGCGTAAGGCAGTACCTCTTTCCACACAGGTCTGTGTTGACGGGAAACCCACTTCCCAGAAGTTCTCTGGAGTGGAAGGTGGGATGTAGCGGTAGCGATGACGTGAACAAGAAGATAGTTTTTTTTGTCTTTCTTCCTCTGGAAGGTCTGCATAGTACTGAAACAACAGAATGCTCATAATTACAGCATTGTAAATTATCAAATGGTATCATTATTTAGAAAAAGGAGATACATTTGATCATATACTCACATTTTCACACTCTTTACAATAATGGCCTTTCAGCTTTCTCCTTTCGTCTTTCTTACGCACCACCTCCACACAAGCAAAAGACTTATTGCTGAAACAGGAAGCAAAACATGTACCTTATATGTCTTTAAAAATATGCTTCATGAATCATTTTCTTTTGCTAATAATTGTATTATTTGTAGCATTTATATTCATTTGCTGACTTTAAGACACTGTTTTTTAGCCCCATATGCATTTAAAGCTTGTTGTGTGCATTGAAAAAACTACTAACTAAACCCAAACATGTTATTTGAAATAAAATTAACTTTAAATTAAATAAATATTTCTGAAAGCTGTGAAACATTTTCATGTAGTTTAACTTGAAGTGCTAAAAATGAAACATTTTTATTAATTAAACAAAATATTAAAAACAATATGAACATATTTATATAATATGATCATATATATATATATATTAGTGCTGTCAAATGATTAATCGCGATTAATCGCATCCAAAATAAAAGTTTTTCTTTACAT
>JAUYWG010000064.1:15725870-15739859 GCA_034779775.1 Enteromius afrohamiltoni | reverse complement strand
ATTTCAATTTAAAATAACTGTTTTCTGTGTGAATATATTTTAAAATGTAATTTATTCCTGTGATACAAAGCATCATTTCTCCAGTCTTCAGTGTCACATGATGCTTTTTTTTTTTTTTTGGATTATTTATTAATCAAAATATTAAAAAGAGAAGCATTTATTTAAAATGGATAATAATGTTCAGAACTAAGTTTACTGTTACACTACTGTTCAAAAGTTTGGGATCAGTACTTTTTATTATTTCTTCTTTGAAAGAAGTTAATACCTTTATTAACTGCTTTTATTATCTTCTATTAAAAGAAGAAAAAAAAACATAGCATTTCCGTTCATAGCATAGATTTATATTTTAGAAATGTTTTATATTTGGTAAAAAAAAAATAAAAAATTACGTTATTCATCAAAGAATCCTGAGGGGGAAAAAAAGTTTCAAATTTTTTTTCAAATAAAAAAACTAAACTAAATCAAAAACACACACAAATATATACTATTACTTTAAAAAGCGATTGTAATTTTCTAAATTCTAATAATTTTAAATTATATTTCCATACATCCTCTAATCCAGTAGGTGTCGTTAATCATAGGGTAACACAGCAAAGTAGCCGAAGAAGACTCAGGACCGGAAGTGAGGCTAAACTTTGCTCCACACAGCGGAAAACAGCTGTTGTTTAGAAACAGGAAAAGATAGGTAAGTTCAGCACTGTACTTAATTACAGCAGTTTCTTTTTCTACCTATCGTAATAGCCATATGTAAGTCTTATTTACTTAATTGTAATATATAATCCTCAGTAGTGAATGTCGTTGGCTTTATAAGGAGACAGCTAACGGAGTTAGCCAGCTCTGCTAACTTTCTTCTCGACGTCAGACTGATGAGACACTTGAAAAATATGATTAATTTATTTAATGCTTTATATATACTGTTAACGTCGTCGTAGCATGTTATAATACACTGGAAATAAGAATAAATGACTCATGTTCCCTTCATACTTTTCTTTTCATCTCAGCAGAGACTGAGCTGTTGACATGTCTTTGTGTGTTAAAAAAATAAGATTATGTGATTTGTGTTGGGGTATTTTAAGACACTACGAATAGATATAATAGTGTTATTGTTATTACAAATTGCAGGTGCGTTTATTATAAGTCAAATGTAAGTTAATTGCCTCAGCTGTCACTTAAGAAATCCGTTCTGATGGATGACAGCTGCTCTTCTTCTGTATTGTTTCCTTCTGAAAGATTTTTTACATTTATTACTGGTACTTTAATAGATTTTACGCAAAGATTTGTTTTAAAGCAGACACAGTCGCTTATTAATTTATTTAAAAACAGAATTGATTAGTTTTATATTTGCATGTAACTTGCTTTGTCATTTCTCCCTAGGATGCCTGGGCAGAAAAGAAAGATGTCTTCTTCTGAACCTGAAGTTAAGAAAACAAAGATGGATCAGAGTCTCGTGGAGTCCGATGAATCTCAGATGCCCAAGAAGCCTTTGAGAGGAAGGCCTCCAAAAAACAAAGCGTTGGAAACTCAGTCGTCTAAGCAGAAACACCAAGCACAGCCGAAGGAGGAAAACGGAAAGCCTGTTCGGCGGTCGTCTCGCTTGAAAACGCCACAAAAGAAGGGCACGAGAGGAAGACGGCGGAAAGATGAGGGGAAGCTGAAAGCCTCTGGAGATAAAAAATCTCAAAATATGTCTGTGTTGAAGAAAGGAAGCAAGAAATATGTTTCAAGAGTAAAGAAAGAGAAGCCAGCCATCCCCGAAACGATTAAAACAGTCGCAGCCTTGTTTCCTGTGCAAATAGAGCACAATTATGGACGATTGCTTGACCTTCAAAGTGAGGAGATAACGTTACCCAAACCTGACAAAATCCACGTGGCCAATATAAGCGATCTGCAGTCGCTTCACGAACCGCGAGTGAGCAAAGTGGAAGAGCATAAGGAGCTCCCGACAGACCCTATTGAGAAAATCACAGTGAGTGTGGATGCGAAAGTGGATGTGATGAGCAAATCTCCTCCACCTCTAGAGGCGCTTTTCAAAGTCATCCAAGAAAGCAGCATCACGAAACACTCGTTCGCCGGTAAAGACATTTCCGACATGGATGAGTTAGAAGTTGTGAACACGTGCTCTCTGCAGGACAGCGTACAAAGTACAGACGTGGCAAAAGTGTTTCTCCCGGATTCAGAAGCATTTCTGAATGACGATATTGAGATTGAACATTGTGTGGTGGAGATCGAAACGTATGAGGATTTAGAGGAGGAGGAAAATGGGAAAACGCAAGCAGGTGAAGCTGTGACGTGTAAGGAGCTCACTTCTTCGCCCTCTTTGCCCCAGGAAAGTGCGACGGACTCCTCAGAGGGGCTTCCTAAAAAGCAGGCCATGAACCCGCAGGCTCGGACGAAGGCACGTCTGGCGGCTTTAGCTGAAGAAAGAGCGGCTGCTGCTAAGAAACCCCCGCCTCGACAGCTCAACCTTCTTGCTCTCTGTGAGGAAATCGCAGATGATATTGCATCTGATGCTCCGGGAACTTCAGATGAGAGAAATATTGACCGGGAACCAGAGGCGAGTGAATCTACGGAGGTCTGCGAAACCGAAAAAGAGTGCTCTGAAAACGCCGCTCCACCTGAAAGCTCTAGTGTTGAGGCTGACGATCCCAAACCTGAGGATGATGCGCCTAAAAAACGTTTTTTCCTCAGCCAGGTGTCTTTGCCGCTCAAGACTAATGAGAAGAAGAAGCTCTCCCGCTATCAGAGGCTCAGGCAGGTGGAGCTTCAGCGGGATAAGCTGACTTGGACACGTGTTAAGAAGCTAAAGTCGGATCAGGCGAGTCAGGCTGGTTCTTCCCAGGAGACAGACACTCCATCGGTCTCGCCCAGCCCGGCCACCACCCCTGCACAGGTTCCTGTGCCGGAAAGCGTGCCCAAAATGGGCTCCAATGAACCCAGGAGGGCGCTTCCGGCTCAGGCGCCACCCATGCCTAATGGGATCACCAGCCCCAAACCCAAACCAGTGCTAGAGTACAAACCCTACACTCCCAGGCGCAAGTATTCACCAGATGACTTTGAGCTTGACGGTTTTGAAGAGGAGCCGAGCAAACCAGCAGCACCCAAAAATGAGGTGAAACATTAGTGCAGACACACATACACTACCGTTCAAGAGTTTGAGGTCAGTAAGTGTAGAATTATGCTATTAAAATGTGTAATGCAAAAAAAAAATACATTGCCAAGAACTGTTTGCTGTCCAAAGGGGTGAATGTAAAACAGTTTAATAAAGCAGTAAATGTGTATTATAATGTAACATATTAAACACTTTTAAAATAGCTTAGAGTTCATTCTAAGGTTTGGGGTCAGTAAGATCTAGTTTATAAAGGAATACATACTTTTATTTAATAAGGTTGATCTAATAAAGACACCTGTAACTTTACAAAAGTGATTTATTTAAAGTAAATGCTGTTTTGTTTTTGCTTTCTATTCATCTGTGAATCCTAAAAAAACTGTTTCCACAAAAACAGGACGCGGCACAACTTTTCAGCATTGATTATAATAATAATCTTAATTTTCAACTTAAATGATACGTCAAACTCAGCAGGTTGTTGAGGAATATTGGATGGCATTTGTTTTTTAGCTGTCAGACTAGTCTAAAATGTATTCAGCACATTATTTTAATTAAATATATATTCTCTTAATGAAATGTCTTCATGCTCACACTCTAAACAGCCGCTACGATCGATCATAAAATGTTTCATTCTCACAGGTCAAACCAGAGCAGTCCTCTTCATCAGCTAAAGTGCAGCCCAAACCAGCAACGGAGAGAAAGCCATGCATCCCGACCACTGCAGGTAGACGTTGTATTAATGAATTTGCATAACTTCTCCCAGTCTTGCAATGCTAGTGTCATAATCTGGGCTTATCACATCCAGGTAATGAGTGTGTTAAAGTGTTAAACACATGCTAAATGAATTATCTTTGGAAGTATGCGTAATAAACATTTTTTTAAGCTTCATTTTTAATTGAAACACAACTGCTTTGTGTTGCATGTGTTCGCAGATACTAAGCCGAAACCCTCTCCCCAGCAAGAACCTGACCAAAAGACACAAACAGAAAACAGCAACGGGTAATTCAAAGGGCTTTCATTAAAGATTTAAAAACGAACAAAAAACGGGATTTCAGGTCTGTAAAAAAAGTGTAATTTTTGCGAACATGCTGTTTCCTATTCAAAGGCAACCACAAGTAAGGTGTTTCGTTGGAGGTGCTATCATTTTGTAATTCCATTTATTGATGCTAGAGTCTATTCTATTTTCTATTCAGTCAAAAAGCTGTTGAATATCTATGACTTAAAGCCTTTCTGTTATCATTTCAGGGACAATTCTAGTGTCGAATCCGGAGCGGAACAGAAGAAAGAGGACAAAACCAGTCCCAAACCTGTCAGTCCAGCAGCACAGTCCAGCAGTGTAAGTCAATTATGTGTATTTGTTTAGGTTCATTTATCCCCATTTAGATCATAATTAATCATAAATTCCATGTATTTTTTTCCCCTTCTGTTTTTTAAATGATAGACCTAAATGCAGATGCGTCTGCAATAAACAGTTAAACCTAGAAAAGAGTGCGTTAGTATCTGGTGAAGGCTGTTTTTGTGCTTTACAGGATGTTGGTCAGAAGGCGTTCGGTGCGGTGACGTGTAACGTGTGTGGGATGCTGTACTCTCCTACCAGCCCAGAGGACGAATCCCAACACCTCCTCTTCCACAACCAGTTCATCAGCGCTGTCAGATATGTGGTGAGTCAAGAGAGAAAATGTTGCATCCTATCTACAGACTTATTATTACAGTTATTTACCATACCATCTTTCAGTAGTAAGGACAGCCTTGAGTGGTTTTGGATCTTTAATGTATTCTTAATTGTTCTGAAAAATAAATCAATAAATAAAGTTGAAAAATATTGTAACTTGTCTTAACATAAGGTGTGTGTTGTTTGTAGTGTCAAATTTGAGATACACAATTATGTGTTGCTTACATTTCATTTTTGGACAGTTACAGTCTCAAAATAACTATATACCCATGTCTCAAAATCATGATTGTAATATCTGTTCCAGGGCTGGAAGAAGGAGAGAATCCTGGGAGAGTATCCTGATGGCAAGATTATTCTTGTTCTCCCTGATGATCCGAAGTATGCGCTTAAAAAGGTACTTGTCTCTTCCTCATATCATTTCATCCACTAGCCCTCACATTGTCTGTTTAAAGATTTCTAATGGCTTTCCTGATCCATATCATGATATCTGTTTATAATATTTGTCTGGTTTGATTTAAGGTTGAGGAGATCAGAGAAATGGTGGACAATGACTTGGGCTTCCAGCAAGTGGAGAGCAAAGTCCCGTCACAAACCAAAACCTTCCTCTTCATTTCAAATGATAAGAAAGTGGCAGGCTGTCTCATCGCCGAGCACATACAAGAGGTCAGCTGAGCATGTAAATAGGTGTAGATCTCGCGTTTTATCTCAAGAAATGCATTGCATAATTTAGAAACCTATAAGAGTGCAGAACTCTCATTTAATATATTTTATAATATTTAACATTTAAACTCCGAATTCCACTAGTTTTAAGTTCGCAGAGAAAATGTGAATAACATGCATACTCCATATAGTCCTTTGTACGGTGCTATGTTTTTCTTATCTATTTTGCATGTGATGGTTTTGTTTGGCTGCTGTGTGCAGGGATACAGGGTTATAGAGGAGTCCGTGCCGGAGGGTTCAGAAGGAGAGAAGGTCATGTATGAGCGTCAGAGGGCCTGGTGCTGCTCTACCGTACCTGAGCCAGCGCTCTGTGGCATCAGTCGCATTTGGGTGTTTAGCATGATGAGACGGAGAGGCATCGCCTCACGCATGATCGAGTGCCTCAGGTAAAGGCTTTTTTTCAAGTTACCTTCTTTAATCACTTTTATTTCTATAGCGCTTTTAACAATACAGATTGTAGCAAAGCACTGAACATTATCAAGTAGGAGAATAGAGTGATGGGAATGTATAATGACAAGATTAAACGATAATCACTAGAAATCAGGTGTCCCCAACTAAGCAAGCCAGAGGCGACAGCGGCAAGGAACCAAAACCCCATCCATATATAGCACTTTATACAATACTGATTGTCTTCAAGCAACTTTACAGTATTAACAGGAAAACAGTTTGTCAGTAAAGAGTTATTATGTAGTTAGTGCTTTCAAACAATTAATTGCATCCAAAATAGAAAAAACTGTTATATATGTGTGTAGTGTGTATTTATTATGTATATGTGTACCACATGCATGTATATATTTTAGAAAAATGTTATGTTTATGTATTAAATGCATTTATATCAGTATAAATATATGTCAATATTTTCAAAATGTTTACTGTATTTGTATTTATATATATATATATATATATATATATATGTGTGTGTGTGTACATAAAAAATATACACAGAACACACACATACTATGTATTAAAAAGCTTTTATTTTGGATGCGATTAATTGTGATTCATCATTTGACAGCACTTTTTTATTATATGTAAATATTGGTAGTTATAATGTATTAAAACACTACAACTACAAATAAATGCTGTTCTTTTGAACTTTCTATTCAACAAAAATCCTGAAAAAAAAACTGCAGCACTGTTTCCATAAAAATATTAAGCAGGACAAGTGTTTTCAGTATTGATAATAATAATAATAAATATTTATTGTGCACTAAATTAGCATATTATATTATTATTTAAATTATATTAAAATATAAATAATTTATATTATAATATTTCACACTATTACAGTTTATTTCTGTATATTTAAAAAAAAAAAAATCTGTATTATGTGCTCAAGAGATGTAAAAAAATTTTCTTTACAGTCAAGTCTTAAATGTGTATTCATTTTTTTTCTGCAGGAATAATTTCATCTATGGGTCTCATCTAAGTAAAGACGAAATCGCCTTCTCCGATCCCACGCCTGACGGCAAACTCTTTGCAACACATTACTGTGGAACCTCTCAGTTTTTGGTCTACAACTTTGTAAGCGGCAATCGCTCAACCTGACAGCACGTGGACATAGAGCTCAGTTTTCAAATACTGACGCTTGAGAAAAGGCCCTGGATTTAGAAGACTTTATTTCACTAAACCAAACAGTGCAAAAACAAAGTGAGAGAACAGAAAGCGACCTTAGGATGTTTATAAGGCTCTTTTTGTTCAGAGCCTTGGTTTGAATTGGGAAACATTGGCACAGGAGGTGTAGGACACTGATATCTAACCCTCACGGCCAGTTTGACGTATTTTAATAAGCCTGCAGAGTAGCTGTTCAGTGAAAGACATCTAAACTGTTCTCTCAGGTTTAGTTTGCAGCCTATTAGGACTCACTGTTTAGTGGAAGCCATGTAGTCCAGTGCACAATTGCAAAATCAGTGTAAGTACTTCTTCCTAGAACATATAGGAAGACGTGTGAACTTTTCTACTGTAAGCAATGCCTCTGTCGTGAGGCGATGACTTTTGAATCTCAGGTTGAAAAACATCATAAGATTTTGTCATCGAAATCTCCCTTTAACCCCTACATCATGTCAGCTATTTTCAAAGAGAGAGTATTTTCCTGATACAGTGTGTTCCATGTGCATTTTAAAGAGGTTTACATGCATGGCGTTGACATCGATGGACGGCAGATGATTTCAAAGAAGTCGCTGGTTTTGCACAACACTGTGCAGAATGAATATGATTCATTTGTTTTTAAAACACAAGTGTAATAATTCAGAATGTTTGCCCGGTTCATAGTATTCCATCTCATTTTAATATTTTTAGAATGATTTTATGTATGTATATGTATTTTGATTGAATTATATTAATTTACCCATGGCAAAGAATGACTACAGATAGATCTTTCTTTATCTTCACTAGCAGAACAAAGGCTTGAAATCACTCTAGCCAAAAGAAAAGCTAATACAGTTCTCATGGTTCTCTGAAGCTAAAAATAATTTGGTTGATTTTATATATTAGGGATTTGCATAATTTATCAATTGGGATGTTCATTGTTCATCATTGATCAAGTCATCGAACTTAAGAATGGGCTGAATTTGTATTTCAACGAATTTATGCATCACTTTTTTACATTTAAAAATTTTAAATTCAGGTACAGAATTTTCTCCGTTTTTGTTTTCTTTCTGACTTTTATTTTGACGAGGACTCTTATTACGCAATATCGTGCTTCCGGTGGGCAACTGGAAGTTAAAGACGCGATCGCACGTTTGTCTTCACGTTGTGGGCATTTCAAATGGTTGCTTACGTTTAAAGGTTTTATACTTATTGTTATATATACCCTGCTGCGGATTTATTAACATAATTACATATTAATGAGGGACAGCGCGTCATCTGTCTCAAAGGCTGTATGTAACTGCAAGAGCACGTGTTTATAGTCAACATGGTGGATCAAGTTGAGATAGTAGCTGGCTGCTATGAGCAAATTGTGTTTGGATATCGAGTGTCCCCGGGTGACAAGGTATTTATCATTTTTTAGAGTAATTAATAGAGTCTAACTTTGTTTTCATAGTTAATATTAAATGCAGAAGTGTCTGTTGGTTGCTTTTGCATTATATTTTTGATATTGGTACATATTTAAACTGTCATCATTTTACAGACAGGGCTTACTTATTTTAAATATGATCTTAATTAAAAAGATTTTTGTGTCTATTTTAGGAGTGGACAATTGAGCCCAACTTTACCCATCATGCACACACAGCATCACTGACTGCACTTTCATCCAGTGATCAGTTCATCGCCACTGGAAGCAAAGATGAAACCATACAGCTCTATGATATGAGCAATAAAACTGAACACGGGGCTTTGTTGCATCACGATGGTGAGGATGATGAGGTTTATTTTGGTTTCTGATAGGACCTGGAGTCTGGCTTCAAAGATTCTGCCTCACCGATGTTTCAGTTTCATGTGACATAGTCTAATAAAGCATATAAATTGTAAGCTCACATTCTTGTCAGGTACTATCTCATGTTTGGAGTTTTACGGCTCGTCTCATTTACTCAGCGGAGGACAAGACGGGCTCATCTGTGTCTGGAGCACCAAAAAATGGCAATGTTTAAAATCCATCAATGCACATAAGTAAGCTATTTGAAATGCACACAAATATATGCTACCATCCAAAACTTTTTTGAATGTATAATTAGTGGTGTTATTTAGCGTGGTTGTATTAAATTGATCAATGCTGAGGGTGAAGATGTTTATAATGTTACACAAGAACTCTGTTTCATTGTTTTCACCAAGGAATCCTGTAAAAACATTGATAATAACAATAAATGTTTCTTGTGGAGCAAATCAGCAAAGACTGGAGTAATGACAGAAAAAGACATTTAAAAATATATTGAAATGCAAAACATTATTTCAAGATATGTGAAAGAATCATATCTTCCACAAGTGTTCATTAGTGTGGTTTTTATTTGCTTAGGGGTTATGTTACTTCACTATCAGTGCACCCTTCTGGAAAACTCGCTCTCTCTGTCGGAACAGACAAAACTCTGCGGCAAGTACACAGATGTTTTTATGTTAATATGAATAGCAAAAATTAAGCTCCACAAAACAAGGAGTGTTTTTTTTCAATTGGTAATAAATATGATTTGACTTGGTTTTGTTTGCTTATCAACAAAAGCAATTTTTTTTAATGACAACATTTGATTGCTCTTATTGCAGAACATGGAATCTTATTGACGGGCGTTCAGCTTTCATCAAGAATATCAAAAAGAGTAAGTCAGATTATATAATACGGTGTCTAAAACTTTGAACAGTACTGGAGCTTTCCAGGTAGGTATTTTTTTCTTAATCTTGGAGACGTCACAGTTCTTCTGGATTGAGTCTGTCTCAGTTTGTTCTGTTTCTTCATGTGATTCACACGTGACTGGACGATGATCAGATCTCTGTGTGGAGCACTGGCTGTTATCAGACAATAATCTCACTGCAATTAAAGACAAAAATAATGTTTGGAAATGTGAACTAACATTTCCACAAAGACAGAAATTTTCGTTGGTGAAAATACTAGTGGCCTAAGAGTTTTGCACGGTACTGTATGTATTGTGTGTCATACTGTTTTGTAGATGCAGAGATCATCTTGTGGTCACCAGACGGAGAGCAGTATGCAGTGGTTGTGAATGATCAAGTGGACATTTACGTTCTGAAATCTGCCACAGTTATTGGAACCATTGCGTTTACAAAAAGGATTTCATGTCTGAAGTTTCTAAAGGTTTCTAAAGAATTCACGTTTTGCTTCCCTGCTTTGTCAAATGTAACTTGATCAGTCTTATTCCAGTATCTCTTCTCGATGTTTCCTTAAGAACACCCTCTTGGCTGTGGGAGGAGATGATGAGAGTGTGCGTGTCTACGATGTGACCTCACAGGAGTGTGTCCTCGAGTTCAAAGCACACGAGAACAGGTATGACCGACATTTTTTTTAACCTTTGGTGAAGGGTGCATCTCAGTCAGTCCGAGTGAATCAGCTGCTTCTAGAGCTGTACCATCATCATAATCGTTCTAGTGCATTGATGATCTCAGAGATGCGTTGCTCATTTAATGTTTTTTTTCACCCCCCCCCCCAGAGTAAAAGCCATTGAGAGCTTCATGAAGGATGATTTTTGTGTCCTTGTTACAGCATCAAACGATGGATTCATAAAGTTGTGGAAGCTCAATCTTGAGGTATTGTGTATCTTCCTTGCTTATAAATATATCACAAGTGATCTTTTTTTGCCGTGACCTGAACCATTTCATACATAAAAAATATCATTTTGGCCTTGTGGTATTATTTTGGTTGATCAGTATGTTATGCTGTGTCCTTATACAGAACCTGGAGACTCCTTCCCTGCTTGGTCAGGTGAACACCAACGCCAGACTCACCTGTCTTTCCATCTGGAAACCTGGTGAAGCAAAAGAAACCATTGCAGACCAGCCTGAAACTTCTAAAGGTGTGTTTACATTTCTCAGGGTTTCTGCAAATCTTCACAGGTGAAATCCAGTTGTTTTCAAGATTTTGCAGCTGGCTCAAGTTGGTTAAACACATTTTTTGAAAGTGATTCTGTTTGAGCTTGACCATATACCTTTAGCTGAAATGTCATTAATATGATCTCACCTTAAAGGGACAGTTCACCCAAAAATAAAAATACACTGGTGAGTCGTAATTTGCTCACCTTCAGTTAATTGCAAACCTGTACAAGTTTCTTCTGTTGAACCTAAAAGAAGATATTTTGAAGAATTGGTAACCAAACCATTGACTTTCATAGTATTACTTTTTATTCCATGGAAGTCAATGGCTACCGGGCAGTTGTCTGGTTATCAACATTCTTCAAAACATTATCTTTTGTGATCAACAAATGAAAGAACTTTTACAGGTTTGGAGCAACCCGAGGGTGAGGAAATCATGACACTTCAATGACTTTAAATTTTTGGGTGAATGCTGCCATGTCCCAAAAAATCCAAAATGCTGTGCAATTTTGAATTTGAGAAGTAACCCTAATTACATGTTAAGGGTTGAAATAGTTTCCAGACACCACGTTGATGAAAGAAACACTTATTAATATCTATATGTTCTCAAAACAGCAGTTGCGGAGCCCTTGAAGCCAGCCAAAGGTAAAAGAGCGAGGCTACCAGGAGAAGAGGTGATTGTAGAAGAAAGCAGCTCCACAAAACAAGGAAAAAAGAAGAAAAAACAAAAAGTGCAATAAACTGTTTTATTGAAAGCCTTGGTGGTGTTGTATTATTTACATGTCCTGACACATTTTGAATTCTTTCAAAGCGATTAGTTGTATCCAAAATAAAAGTTTGTTTACATAATATACATGTGTGTACTGTGTATATTTATATGTATAAATGCACACACACATAGCCTATATATATAACTTTGTATGTTATACATGTATGTTGTATATAAAATATATAATGTACACGCACGTCTAACTTATTAATTTGACAGCACTCGACTATTTTAAGATTTGTCTATAAATCTTAAAATACTTCTCACTTCCGAAAATTGACTTTTATTTTGAAAATTGCGGAATGTTTCAGGAAGTTAAAATTGAACATAATTTAGGTTCTTTTTTTTTTTAACTTGCAACCATCAGGTATTTTGTTGTATTGGCGGTTAGTTAAACGTGCAGACATGGCTGTGGACTGGTTTGGTTATTGTTATACTGCTCTAATAACGATAGGAGGGATTGTTGGTTATGTTAAAGCAGGTAAGATCTCATTCATGCCACAGACAGTTTAGTAACGTTATTCTGCTCGTTTCGCAGAAGCTAGTATATGTAAAAAACGCTTAAAATATTTAGTATGAATTGAAATAATGAAAATATTTGTCAGGTTTTTTTTATCGTGTAGATGTAGCCAAGCGCATAACTGATATATTTTTAAAACTGCATTTGCACTTCAGCGTATGCTGATGTTTTTTTGTTAACGTACCTTTACCTGAACTTCACCGGAACTTCCTAATATGGTCAGATGTGTCATGTTCCCGCTTCCTGCTGCAGGTAGTGTTATCTCTCTGGTCTCTGGGCTGATTTTTGGCATTGCAGCATTTGTTGGTGCTTATCAGATGTCAAAGAATGACAGAGATATCTGGTTTTCACTGGGTAAGTCATTGTTTCTGTTTCTAAAAGTGTACATTCTATACATATGTGTATGCATGTATATTTATTTATTTATTTATTTAAACGAATAAAGCTCATATATTGACATTAATGGGATTAGTTTTTATATTTGTAGGCACCTCTGGATCACTGACCACTCTAATGGGAGTGAGATTTTTGAGCTCTTGGAAGATTATGCCAGCTGGACTCATGGCAGGAGCGAGGTAGGGATAGATTATTTATGTATTATATATACACTTTTATTTATACAATTTGTTTTACTCTATAGATAGATATCCATTATGTTTACATGCAGGGAAAATGTTTATATTTGTATGTTATCTAAGTATAATTGACATTAACGTCGGACAGATGCATTATTTTTGTTGTTGAATTCTGTTTTTGACTCTCTTGCAGTTTGTTGATGTTCCTGAGGATTGGTGTGAAAGTGCTACAGAATTCACAAAAGAAGAAAAGATGACAGCATTCAGAAACTGTACTTGCAGATCCGGAGGAGATACTCAAATAGTTTCATTGGAAATGAACAAGATGTATGAGAATGACAATAAAATTCAATTTGGGGTCAAATGGAAGTTTCAAATATATGTTAATTCATGTGCATTTACGCAGATCATGTAAACAGTCTCCTCCATCTGGGATAATTCACAATACTTTAGTATATAAATATTATTTAGTAATAACAGGTACAGATCTACTTATCTAAAAGTTTTATAACCACAGATATTATAGCGCGTAGTTGGTTACAGACTGAGATGTATATAATTCGACCTATAGAGGGCCCCAAAATCGTTTAATAAAACCAGGATTTTTAGATTTAAAGTATATAAAGCATCTTATTTATCAAGTTCTTATTAAAACATATTTTCACCAAATCATAAGTCAAAAATATATTGTAAAAAAAAAAATCGAAATAAATCAATCAAACGTGTAATGAATTTTGCAGTAAATACTATAGTTTTTTTTTTTCTTGTAAAACAATAAAAAATAATTTTAACAGGAATATGCAGCCTTTTCATTATTTTATAATACGATCAAACCTATGACATGGTTCGCTTTTGTTATTGTGCTGTGCAACACTCGAAATACATCAGGTGTGCTCATTAAATGTCTCATTAGTGAGTGTGTGGGGTCCCAGCAGCATAAAGCTGTCTCAATGCTCAAATAGTCTAGACTACGATCCATCCAGAACCCTCGACGGGGCTTAATAAGCACAAATCACCCAATACATGAGCAGAAGGCACCAAGATGACCCCATATGTGTCCACTGGTTTTGTGTGGCTAGGCTTTTGGTTTCTTTACGGTAAGGTGGACCTGCACTGTCAGCACAGGCAGATGTCAGGTGATCCACCGACTGTTAC
>JAUYWG010000064.1:15678282-15698206 GCA_034779775.1 Enteromius afrohamiltoni | reverse complement strand
CAATGAAGCACATAAATTACATTCATATAATGTCTTATTTTTGGAGTCCAAATTTGGACTTCTTGACATACAACAAACACCCTATTTTTCCTTGAGGTGTTTTCCAGTATAGGGATTCTCAGAGGGTCCAATTTATTAGAGTTTAGGTAATTCAAAATCAACAAACCTGATCAAGTTCTTACTAGAAAGGTGAGTTTGGACCAAGTTTGGAGCTAAAGATATACCACAAGGCAGTGGCACGTCTCCCTGATTTACCCACCCGATTCAGCTCATTTAGAATTAACTCAATGAGTGTGTCAGATAAGGTAGACATGCAAAAATGTGCAGATCAGTGGGTCACGACGAACAGGATTGAAAACCACTGGATTAGACCAAAGGTGTCCAAACTTGTTCCTGAAGGGACACTTGTCCTGCAGAGTTTAGCTCCAACCCTAAAAGAACACCTGAACCAGATATTCAACAAGAAACCTCCAGGGAACTGTGTTGGAGCTGGTTAAAGCTAAACTCTGCAGGACATGGGTTTTCCAGGACCAGGATTGGACACCTATGCTTAAGAGGAAAGAGCTTTACTATCCATATTTGTACATTCATGTTATATCAGACTTTCCGTTTATGAAGCACAGCTGCACATTTGCTCACGGGAACTCAAGAAATTAGAATGTCTTCATTAGGTCACTGAGTTTGATAAGCGAATCCTTTGCCTCAACATGGAATGATCTGCTGTTAGAAGAAGCTTTACGATTGAATTACACTCCCAAGGTTTTACAGAAGTGTTTTCTTTTAAGACTAGGCCTACTTATATACCATCCTGGAAACAAGCATCTGAGAATCAGTCCTGAGTGGTTTCCTCTCGGCTACTGCTTTTCAAATGGCTTCTTCTTGCTGATCTGAAGAGTGACCTGTCCGGTTGGCGTGTAGCTGCGGGTTTGTGCAGAAACTTGTGTTTTGAAGCTCTGCAAACCTCCTTCTTTTCCTCTCTGGACCTCAGAGAAATATGTCGGCTGGATTTCAAGCCTTGCAAAGCTACTGGTATGGCGTGAATAGTTGGATGAAGATTGTCCCGTCACATGAATAGGTATGGTCTTCTCTTGCTTTGAGCTACCGCTTGCCGATGAACCTGGACTGAACATGCTGGAAATGTGTTCCTTGAAGGACCCAAAGAATCCCATGCGAGGCTTTGCTGGTGGCACCGGACGCACCACATTCAACACAATGGGTTTGCCGATGACTGGCTCATTAATTTCTCTTTGCAACACAGAGATCTCACTTGGTTTCTCGACGAAGACATGATGGTCTGTGTCGCTTCTGAAAGTTTCCCCTTCCTGAGGGACGTAGTCCTCGAGATCTTCAAGATTAAGAACTCGATTTCCATCAGTCAGCATTTTGCGGTCGCCAGCATCAAGTTCATCATCTTCCGGCTCCACAACAATAGTTACTTCATCATCTCCATCAGAGACACATGGATCATCCATTTCTCCTGAGTATGTTGTCATATTATCCACCTCTGAAGGTACTTCAGAGACATTCTGTGCAATTTCCTCTTCATCCGTACCAGAAGAACCTTGCAGAGCCATTGTGGCACCCATTGCCTCCTCGAGTAACTTGTTATTGGAGTTATTAGTGTTTGGATTGCCAGGTGATGAGAACTTGCCGGGGGAAACACCTCTTCTTCTTGGTAACTTGGGCGATTTGTTTACTTTGTACTCGATTGTCTCTTCGACTTCTACCCATCTTGGGTTCCTGGCCGTGGCTCCTTCCACCTCTGGAACATACAGTGTCGGTATAGTTTTCCTGGCCAGGGTTCGTCTCTGTCTGGGTGGTTCAGGTGTGGACGCCTCTGAGCGGTGAGGTCCCATGGATGATGGTCGTGGGGATGCATGCCGTTTCATACGTGTGTTCTTCACCACTGTGGTGATGGTCTCCTCACTTGAAGATCAAAAATATAGTAATATTGTGAAATATTATAATTGAAATATTTTGCGTGTTAATATATTTTTATATTTTATGTATTCCTGTAATAGAAAGTCACATTTTCAGCATTATAACTCCAGTCTTCAGTGTCACATGATCCTTCAGAAATAATTTGATTTGCTGTTTAAGAAACATTTCCTATTTATTATCAAGTTTAAAATCAGTTTACTTTATTTTTCTGGAAACTAATATTTTTTCAGAATTCTGTGATAACTAGAAAGTACAAAAGAACAATATTTAATTAACAATATTATGTTACAATGCAAGTGCCTTACTCTTTTTTTGATCAATGTAATACGTCTTTACTGAATAAAATGTTACAAATTGAATAGTAGTGTTTTTGTTTTTAGGTGTGTGTGTGTGTGTGTGTGTGTTTACGAGACTTACATAATTATGGTTTTCTTCGGTATTTTCGTCTCTTGTTCTGTTACTAGTAGAAAAAAGGTAAAATTGTAACATCTTTTAAAAACTTTTAAATATTTTCAGTTCATTCATTGCTTGTCAAAGATTCTTATTTTCTGGACCTGATTAAAACCAATAAAGGTTGTATCAGGATGTGTGCTTTTTTATGCATATTTAGTTTCCCGTAAGAACTATCATAACAGAGCTGATTTTTAACTGGGTGGCATATATGTATTGACAGGCATCTATTTTACCTTCTATACTGATGGCCTGATCTGCTCTACGTTCTCCCGCCATTGCCACAGCAGGAGTGATCAGCTGTGCTGCACACCTGGCACTGCCCAGACGGTTTGACAGCTGCAAATGAACATTAAGATAATAAGGCTCATTTCCTAAGGGTTGGAGTAAAGTAAGAACTGAAAAGACTCCATACCTCACAATCATATTGTCCAAGGTCTCGTTCTCCAGGGTTCTTGATAACTAGAACCAACACTCCACTGCGCGGTTCACTGTATGTCTGAAACTTCTCCAGGTCTGTCAGTAGTTTACCATCCTTAAACCATCTATCCAAGGAAATAGCATAGTTTAACATTAACTCATTTAACATTAATTAATTGTGTTAGCAACTTAACACAAGGGAAAAACTGTTGGCTTGTGGGAAGCTATTTATGAATGCCTTGATTTGAATCACCCAGATCTTTTGGGCCATTTTTACTAACTTTACTTCACAGCATTCTAAAGCAAAATATTAAACTTTTTACTCCACTACGTTTCATATTAAATGCCATTTAACACCTAATTCTTAAGTATTAAAGGTAAAACAACTTCTATTGTGAAAGTGAAAAGTAAGACATTATGGTTGTAATCTAGTGAAGTAAAGTTAAAGAAAAACACTTATAAATTACAGATACTTTGTACATTTATTTGCCTCTGTGTAAATGGAACCACTACCTTATCTTGGGACTCGGTGCGCTCTGTATGGTGCAGGTGAACTGAGCATCTTCTCCAGGATAAAGAGTGGCATTCCGGATCTTATTGACAAAACGTGGAGGGACTGCAAGAGGTTAAATACAAATGAGCACGAATGAAATGGAGCGAAACATCTTTACTAAATTGGAGGCATCAGGTTGCTCACTCACCCTGCACAGTGATTTTGCCTAATGTGCTGGCGTTGCCCGCAGAGCTGGTGGCGAAGCACATGTATTGCCCTGAGTCATCCGCGGTCATGTTGTCCAAAATGAGTGTGCAAGACCCGTCTGGGTCCTCAATGATGATGTGATGAGGATCCGCTTCCACGGCACGCCCGTCTGTTTGTGAAACAGATAGATAAATTACTTTACTTCTAAGACATCAAGAAGGGAAACACCTAAGATTTGGTTCTTTACCCTTGTACCAGGTGACCTGTGGTTTGGGAGCACCAGTGACCTTGCAGGCGAGCTTTACTGTCTGTCCGAGCTCTGCTGTGCAGTCTGTCAACACTGCGTCAAAATCTGGAGAGCCTGTAATATAAGTAAAATGCTAAATATTAGGATTAGGGTTTATTTTTAATGTAGTATTTAAGATCATTGTATTTTTGTATTTAAGTATTTAATGTCATTGTAGCATGTCAATAGCTCATCCAAAATGAACCCCTTAACCCTTGTGTTGTTCCAAACCCGTAAGACCTTTGTTCATGTTTGGAACATCAATTAAAATATGTCTGATGCAATCTGAGAGCTCTCTGACCTTCCATAGACAACAAGGATATTACCATGATCAACGAACAGAAACGTAGCAAGGACGTAATCACCATTGTTTACATTCAGAAGATAAAGAAGGTCTTGCAGGCTTGGAACGACACAAGGGTGAGTATTGAGAGTGAGCAAAAATTTTTATTTTTGGGTGAACTAACTCTTTAAGTGGAGTGTGTTTTCTCTTTTTGCCACTTGCTGCAGGAATAACAAATTTTTGTAGGCCAAAACCCATAAACAGCAGGATTTTTTTTTGGTTAAATGCCCGTTTTAAGCTCAAGATGTTTTTGCATTTTATTGTATGACAGAAAATACATCAATAATATATATATATATATATATATATATTTTTTTTTTTTGTAAAGCTTTACTAATCTTTAAAAAGGCAGTTGGCAGCTTAAGGGGACTACAAGAAGGAGTTAAGGACATTCATCTACACACTAGTACATTTTTACACCTTCGTTGTTTTTTTTATCATGCTGATGCTAACTATTCTAACTCAACTTTTATTTTGGCAATTAGTTTTGGTCAAAATAAAAACATATTAACTTAATGAAAAAATTGTAAGATTCATCAACTTTTGTTGGCCCCCAAACCTTATTATCTGCAATAATCAAGTTAGCCAATAGTTTTTTGGGGGGTTTATGTCAAGGGAACCAGGCTGATGCTAACGCTAATGCTGCAGACTTACTCCACGTTGGCATGCTGTAGCGTTGCTGAAGGTCACGGAGGTCGCGGAGCCATGAGTTCTTGATGATAACAGTCCGTGCCTGCAACGTGTACTTCCTCACGGAGTCCTCGCGCTCATGCCAGATCTCAAACGCTCTCTCATCACCCTCCACCGTCTCGTTCACATCAATGTTTGTAAGCTAAAGGAAAAACACAAAAGATTTTTTTAATTCATTAGATTTTTATCATACAAGTAAGGCTATATGGATAACCACTCATTTAGAAATCCCTGTGAAGGCTGTATTTGGCCATTTTGAATGATCAGCATTGGCATTAGTAAATTTTGTATTAAATACAGTATACAGTAAGCTCCAACCTTCATCATATTCTTGAACACATATGCTTGGGTGTCTGTGTTCGTGTCTCTCCTCTGTTTGCAGATGACCACATGGTTTTTGAAGAGGAAGACGTGGCGGTGGTGACCTCTGGAAGAGGTTCGAATTCCAGGAGCTCCTTCCCAAACAGTGAAGGGCCCCTGTAAAAAAAATCCAGAACTTCATTTAACACTTTCATTTCAAAAGTTTTTTAATTCACTACAAATAGTTGAAACAGGTAAGACTTTAAATGTTGAGTTAGGGACTGTACCTGTCTAATAGGTTCTCCAAGTGCCTCCAGATTTGCTGGGTAGTTCTCTATGAGAGACACATGGTGTGTGTTTTCTGAGCGCTGAGAGAGGGATGATACCATTGCATAGGCCTGCTCCAACAAACAGCAGTTTTGACCGTTCCTTGCCTTGTTCCTGATGAATTCCTAAAGTAAAATCATGTGATTTTTTTAGAATGTTTTGGTCACTTTCAGAAGTTAGAGAAGAGTTGTATGACATAATACATAACAATTTCTAAGCACATATTTATAAAATATTTATTTGAAAGTGGAGCTTGCCTACACTTAGAGCTGGAAAAATTTTTTGTACTGTGCTATTTAACTTTTTAATACCTTCAGTAAAGCTCTGTACTTCTGAATTCTCTCTGGTGGTCTCTGAAGGTAACTATTGATGCTTAGCACTGGACCCTCTGAGGGGTCAACATTTGCCAACTCTGAGACTGTATAATCCTAAAAAAAACAAAAAAAAAAACACACATTATGTTGTGTTAGAGTATTAGATAAAATTAGAGTACCAAATTAATGTAGTGCTGTCAAATGAATAATTGAGATTAGTGATATTATATAGAAATATTTTAAACGTAACATATTTTTCTTAAATATATACATGCATGTGTGTGTGCATTTATATATACACATAATAAATATGAACAGTACACACACAAAATGTAAACGAAAACATTTACTTTTAATGCGTTTAATCGCAATTAATCGCTTGGCAGCACTAGACTTTCAAGACAAAAAAAAGACCAAATGTTTTTTCTAATGCAATGCTTTTGCACCCCAGAAATACTATATGGTCAATATTTTGTAAACCCGCCTTGAAATATTGGTGCACTTCTTTCTCACTGATGACAGACTCAGCTTGCAATTGTCCAGTGAGGTACTGCAGATATTTCTCAAACCCTTCAGAGTTTCTCAGGAAATGCATGGCTATGTCATCATCTGTGTCACAGTCACGCAGACCAGGCAGCAAAGAACTGGAAAACAGTTAACTTCATTATGCATTTCCATGTTGTTAAATTTTATATGTCAAGACCAGCATATAAATAAAAACAATTCTTATACTCCTTAAAAATGAAAATGATAGATGCAGAGTTATATTAACCATAATATTATACCTGCTGTGGAAGGATTTCAAATCATTGATATTACGGAAGATGGTTTCTTTCTGGCTGGCGATTTCAGATGGTGTGCTATCTTCATCCACACGCTTCAGATGGTGTGATGCCAAGAACTCCATCTCCTTCAGAAACTCGGTTTCTGTGCTGATCAGCTCCTGGACAAGTTGACTAGATACAAGTGAAACAGAGGTTGAATTACTAAAGTTGTTCAAAATAGAATGCACATTGCATTTTTAATAAAATATCCAAATTTACCAGAGTTTCTTCTTGTACTCTGTCTCTGTGACTTCTTCTCTGGTGGTCTCTGGGAGGTCTGAAACATCTGCAGACAGCTACAACACAACCAATGCACAAGCACATGCACACATTTTAAAAATCAATTTTCTACCACTATGAGCCAAGTTATCTATTTTGAATGATCCTTAAACTCACCTTAAGTCTTTTGTCGAGATACGCAGGTGAGACCCATCCCTGGCGAGATGGATTGGATTTGGTGGGCTTGGTGCGGACCAGCCATTTAAGTGGGTGGGCAGAATCCAGAACCTCCACATATTGGCCCTCTTTTAGAGCGATGACATCTTTACTGACTCCCATGGGGTTGTAGTCAGCGGTCACCACATAGATATCAAACATCTGCAAAGAATCATTGAGATAACAGAGCATTTGTAAAGTGTGACTTCTTCACCTCTTCACACTTTAGAAAATTAGAAAGCCCTGAATTCTGCTTTTAAATATCCTTCTGAAGATTAACCAGATGCTTAACTCACATAAAAAAATAATATTAACTACGGAATTATGATACTAACATTACACATCCATTTTTAGTAAATGGTATTTGAATGTATTAAAATATTGTCTGATTCTTAATAGCAACAGGTTTGAGACAATACATTAGTTATAATATTAAAATGAATTTGTTGATGACACTGAGAATGTGTTATTTCTAATACCTCTCCCCTGGCATCTCCTTCATCAGACTCGGATGATGAGTCTGCGATCAGAGATGGAGGACGTGATCGTCCATGATATGGAGATGGGGATGGTGTTTTTGTTTCATCATCGCTGTCAGCTCCTGGGACACGTAATGAAGCTTGAGGAAGACAGGGACAAAAAGGATAGAGGAAGAAAGAGGTGTTGTGTCAATTAATTATGGCCACAATCATGTCTGACAGCATTGCCTTTAGCATCACATTTGCATAGGACTTCAATACATTTGCTCAGACGATATTTAATTAAAACAAAAATCAGCAGATGCTTATTCAGAATATTATTTGAAAATAGTGCACATGAAATTTGAATTATAATAATGCAAAAAAAAACAATATAGGTACCCCAAATTTTATATCGTGAGCAAACATTTCAAAGTCAGAGAAAAAAAAAAAACCTAGGCTACTAATCTTTAACATATATTTCAGAATCTGGTTTAAATGGTCTTCAACATAAACTTAATCCAGTACATTAACATCCATGGTGTTTTGTGTAGTAATTTAGACATCTTAACAACGGTTGTCCCCAAAATGCAGAACATCTGAAAAGGCCAGCACATGCTGGTTAGGTTGGTTTTGAAGCTGGAATGTTAATTTAAGCCTGTCCTTTGCTGGTTTATGCTGGTCACCTGCTGGCAAAGTGCCAGCATAAACCATCTTAAACCAGATGAAACAAGCCAAGGGCCAGCTTCAAAACCTACCTAACTATACTGTTTTTTGCTTTACACACACTGTGTGTTAAAGTAAGAGTTTATTTCTTTATAAATATACATATTTGACATACAGTATGCTGCTAACTGATGTGAGTCAGCAGTGTTACTAACTACTTTAGCGTCTACTTTGAAAATCGTGCAGTCTGAACTCGGCCGTTAGCTATAGCCCGCGTACATTTAAATCTTGCGATGACAAATGCTTCCGCTGTTGTTGTTGTTGTTGTTTAATACCGCGAATTGACTGAAAGGACGGTTATCAAGTCTACGGTAACCTCTGTACTAAAATTGTCGCAAAAACCGTGCATTTGCATTAGATGCAAACAACCAGAAAAGATACAAAATGTTGGACATATGGATTTGGAAATTATCCCTTCAAATGAATGGCGAGAATGATTTTTTTGGAAAACTGTCCCATTTTTGATTACTTCAGCTGCAGAAGAGGTAAGCGGTTATCGTTTATATTTAGCCTACAGTTTAAATGTGCACGTATACTCGCTTCCGATAAGTGTAAATTGGTTTGTTTGGTTTATTACCAGTACAAGTTTGGGATTCACTAAAATTAAAATACTGCTTCTTAATAAGAGGTAAGAGAATGTTGTTTTACAAACTAAGTTCACTCAGTCATACATTCATTCATTCATTGATCGTTTTGAGCATACTATAAGAAATATAACCCTATTCCGTTGCTTTCCATTGTAGAAGATACAAAAGTTACAAAAACATCCATATATTTGACAATGACCACTATCACGTTTTTTAAATGATGTCTAACTCAGAATATGATAACTACCACTGTACTTTATCATATTTCTCATTTGATTTAACATGCACTATATCATGCTTGTGTAAAAATAAAATTGTGCCTGCACAAATGCCACACTAAGGTAGGCCTATTGCTCATGCTTCCGTTTATTTTCATTGTGTATACTGAAACAGAGACACCTTGAAAGTGTAAAAATGAGACAGTCTGCATCCACTGAATTTCAGAATGTCTGGTTTATTCTGAATTGTCACAAATGGCCCTGACTTTAAAGAACCATGACTTTATTACCACTTGGCAATACTTGAAGCATTTTTGACATTATTACATTTATTCATTTTTTTAAAACGTTGAAAGCCAAAGAAACAGACATGCAAACTGATTAATAACAATATAGCCTTATGGAGAAAAAGTCAAGGTTCTGGTGTGTTACGCTGGAGGTTCTGCAGATACATACTGGTTACTTTGGGCCAAGATTTCATCCACTGGAGCACTTGATGGTTCTGTAAGCTGTCTGAACAAATCAATGCTTCAATGAGAATGTGAGTGAATAGAGGGATGAGCGATGGATGGATAGTTTGATGGATAGACAAAAGAATGGAGTCAGTGAGCTGTGTAGGAATCCAGAGATAACGTAACCTGTTTTTTTGCTTTTTATTTTTAAAATATAGTCTTAAACAGAAGGGACGTTAAGGAATCAAAGAAAGTGTTCATTAGAAATTTCCAGAGTATAAGCAGTTATTTAAAACAGTCAATTTGCAACAGGTGTACTCTATTTCAACACTCGGTACATCCTGTGACATAAATTCAAACATCTGAGCACACACTAAACCCATTCAAAAACAGCGCACACTGTTTTGAGTGAATATTAGGATGCATCTGTAGAAAAAGACTACATTAGCAAGATAAATAGTTATTAATAGTGCAAAATTACATGGAATTGACCAATCAAGAAGGCTAATTAAATAAAAAAAGTTAGTATTGTGTGAATGGTACATATAATTATACATATTGTTAAATAAGTCCGGCAGTGCAGATTACACAAATATTTTGCTCTATATTATTGAAAAAAAGGTTTTCTCTTACCTTGAGTAATTCTGGCAGATACCATTTCTGTTATTTGGGTTGTGAGTTTTTGTAAGAACTCCTCTGTACCCACTTCACCCAAGGAAGGTAGTTTGATCTCTCCTGAGATGTGATCACAGTAATCATTTGTATTGTTGCAGATTATTTGAAAAATACATGATGGCAGTCACTCACTTATGTAAGGGATAATGTAGAGGCAGCCAGTACTTATCGCAGAAATAAGCTCCGACAGTGTGATCAGGATCAGTCTTGTATCAAGCTGAAGGGGCTTATTTGGCGATAACTACCGGCTGCCTCTGCATTATCCCGCTTATTACACGGCTACTTGCCATATAAGGAAAAAAACTGGACATAAATATGAATTTGAAACATTTTATTGGCATATTTGTGTTAAATTAACATTTTCATCCTTCCGCAAAGAGATATAGTACCGCATGACTAAAATTCAAATGTTAGTAAGACAATTTATAACATCTACATATGAATATATAACAACGAATGTATTTAAAATTTGCCTGCAGATGTCTCAACTGACCAATCAGAATCAAGCATTCCAGAGAGCCTTGTAATAAATATAGATATAGATATAACTTGACAGTGCACTAATGATAAACAAAATAGAAAATCAATATCAAATATTCACCTTTGCTCTCTTCCGGTGGGCTGATAGTAATTCCCAGTACCCTGGATGGAAAAGAAAACATTCTAAATCTCTAAAATTTAAAAATGTTTAGATGAATAAATTTATAAAAATTGACAGCTATCAGCTTTTATATTTAAACTTACTCTGGTCCCACTTTCTTTTGCTCTGGTGCTGTTGGACAGTAAAATAAGCGTGTTGAAAAGACTACACATACCAGCCAAAATCTTAATAATAATAAAACAGCCTAATATTTTTGAGTTCCTGACCTGTCTCCACATCCAGCCGGGCTGTGTTGACTGACTGTCCTGCACGATTGGTAGCGATGCAAGTGTACATGCCGGCATGTTTTTTTTCCACTTCCATGAGGATGAGACTGTGTTGACGGCCAGAGCTAGCGACCTTGTAACCTGGTGTGTCTGCTTTTATCCACAGAACATCCTTGTCTGACACTTCCTTTAACCAGTTTACAGATGGGGTTGGGGAGCCTTTGGAAGAAAGTAACTTAGTTACTTACATATATCACCTTTTGTAATGTGCAACTGAACGTTATGCTTAATGCTTTTTTTGTCTGTTTCTCAAAATTTTATGTAAAGTAATTTTCTTGGTATTTAATTTATTGTGGTAACACACCATACCTTCCACTTTGACTGACAGCGTTATACTTGCTCCCTGTTTCACCTTCTTGTTGCTGAACCTCTCCAAGAAGCGTGGTGGCACAAGAGGCACCTTTGCATCTATTTGTAGAAAAACACAAGTGGCATGGAAAATTACATGCTTGCATAATCTTTCATTTCAATACTATAAATTTCAAAAGGCATATTAACAAGGCATAGACAATAATTCATAATCACACGTGCTGTTTGCAAGATAGATGCTTACCTCTCATTCGTCCCTGTGCAGGTGCAGGGCGCTCTCCAGGAGCTAATTAGTGTCAGTAAACAAAGAGACAAACCAAAAAAACATTTTGTTATCACAATTAATTTGATAACAAATAAAATTAAAATTATTAATAAAATAAAATTATTTTTTTTGTATGATTAATAATTTAGAATTTCAAAACGCTTCCATTTCCCTTTCAGTTTTACAAAGACCCCATGCAAGCAGGGTTGCCAAGTTTACACAACAAAAAATACACCCAACTGCTACTCAAAACTAGCCCAATGGCATTTTGAGGGGGGTCCCCCAATGAAAATCAATTTCTGAGAGGTAAAACATGAAAAACACAGATTTGGCAATACTGCGTGCAAGCATATCAAAGGAACATTTACCCAGTACATTCAGTTGTGCTGAAGAGTAGGCAGAACCAGCTATATTGCTAATGTATGCTGAGTATTCTCCGGTGTCCTCGCGTTTAACATCCAAAATCTCAAGACTGTGCTGATCTCGCTCAGTGGACAATACAATTCTGCTGGAGGCTTGGAGTGGGGTCCCATCCTTAAACCAGTAAACTCTTGGGATGGGAAATCCTGCAGAAAGACGTTTAACATAAAACTGTTTACCACCCATTTTACATCTGCAAATGCAGCAACTGAAAATTACAGTAGACTTAAATGCAAAACAATGTGCATGTTTATTAGGAATATTCATAACAAATAGACTGAATACAAAGAAGGAACATTCATGTCATTATACTTAGAGGAACTAGAGTTGAATATATACAACAGGTGCAGATGCAAAAAAGGAAACTCTTGGAACAAATAGTGCATAATTAATCAGAATACAAATTAAATGGAATCTGAAATTAAACAGATTTTGCATTCATGGGAGAATAAAAACATAGCTGACCTTTGACCCTGACACTCATTTTGGCGATGGGTGCTCCGGGACTGAGAAATAAATCATGTAACTCATCCACAACTTGAGGAAGCTGCTCGTCCTCTGCCACCGACTCAAAAGCCTCTGTGTCCCTGTGCTCCGAGCTAAAAGAGCAACGCATACACAAGCAGAAGCCAATTTAGAACTAGGATGAAATTTAAATCAGAGGTTGGTTTTGGGAGGACTGTTTTATCCTTGTAATGACATGCCATAAAATTCACTTTAAATCAAATATTAAATCTTACCTTGACACATAACCTTTAGCACTGACATAAGAAGATGTCTCTGTGGCATCGGCTGCTGTGTCATAGTCTGAGCTGCAAGACACTTTAAAGATACACAAGACTGAATTAATAATCAAACAGCACAAGTCTTGAAACCTTGAGTCTTTAAGAATAGTATAAAATAAATATCCAAAATTAAAAATTGTCATCATTTACTAAAACAACAGAGGCTTTTTAATTAGTCCTAAATATCAAAATCAAAAGTATGTTGGGAATGTAGGTGCATTTGTAGGCCACAGCAATGATAAAACGCATGCAGTCACATTCTTACACTTCACAGATGCACCGGTAAAAGAAAGTGACATCTTTGTTAAAATGTTTCAATCTGGAACACCATTTCACATTCTTGTCTACATTTGTGAGTTTTGGGTTTTGATTAACACTTTCTTTTAACAGTGTACTCACTGTCCACCCTCAGCTCAGCCTTGCTGGAGGCGATGGCACTGTCATTTTCAGCCATGCATCGATACACGCCCATGTCTGTGGGCAGCACAGCTGTGATGATCAGCTGGTGATGGCCTTCCTGGTCTTCATTGATCATGTAATGGTCGTTTTCCTCCAACATCTTTCCATCCTTAAACCATCTTACAGTGGGAGGGGGGTTGCCAACAATTACACAGTCAAAACTGACTGGAAACCCATCAGGAACATCTTGGCTACGGAGCTCCGTCAGGAAGACGGGAGCCGCTGGGAGGTTGGTAGCCGATTAAAAGAACAGGGAAGAGCACACAAAACCGAAAAGAACAAAACATAGCAATTTTTTGAGGAGAAATGCTGAACCAGGCGAAAACATGACATGCCATCACAAGTTGCAACATTTTTTTGTACATTTCAAAAGTGCTGCCCTGTAATGACAAACAAAATCTAGCACTGAGTCATGCAACTTCACGAAGAACCAAACAACAGCAGGAAAAACATTTACAGTTGAACCACATGGAAGAAGTGTCATACCAGGGGCTCCTGTCATGAAAGCAGGCATCGGTCGCTCCTGAGTTGGGGTTTGGGAGCCATCTTGGGAGAGACCTATCTTTGTGATACGCAGCTCTACCTTAGCACCTGCCGCTGCTATGATGGCCGTTTCGATGGGCACTCCTTGAAAAGTAAACATTTCCTGGAAGCGCTGGGAAGCGACTTGAGCTTCTGCACGATTATCAAAGCGGATGTAGATATACAGATCGTCTTCCCGGTAAGACTGTAAGTCTGGTGGAGGTAAATCTCCTTCATCTGCACTAACAAAAGGTTCCTCTTCCACATCTGGAGGAAGGCGAGTACGAAGCAGTCGCCGTAATCGTTTACTTGCTTGCCGTAATGTCTCATCCATCTCACTCCCTGAGGAGCTTTCAGCTTCGCTATCTGCACTGTAGCCCAGAGTGAGTGGGCGTCGCCCAGAAGATTCCCGCAGGGACCCTATAGAGACTTTGCCACTATGGGTGGAAACACCAAACTTATTGGTCACTTCACAAGTATATACACCTGTGTCTTTGGATGTGGCAGCTGTCACTACTAGAGAGCAGGTGCCATCATTATAGATGTCAATATGGTGGTGCTTGCCATCTGTTAAGGGTTCACCATCTTTCAGCCAGCGAACCTTATCTGGCTTACCCTCCACAATGCACTCGAGATGAATTGTCCCATTGGGCTCCTTAGTCTGATCCTTAAATACTTCTTTGAAGAATGGTCGCATGTCCTTCCTGGCTTTATAACCTTTGAAGGCTGCCTGAATCTTGACAGCAGCCTCTTGCAACTCATCCCCATTCTGAGCTTCCATGAGGGGCTCCACAGATGTCTCTGTAACAGATTGCTCGGTCATCTGGAAGTGCTCATACAGTTTCTTGGAGGCTATAGTCTCAGTTTGACTTTCCACAGTCATAGAGGACTTGCTGCTTTTCTTAAGGTAAGATACCAAGCTTGTTGTACCACTGAGGGATTCCTCATCAGAACTTGTATAAAGATTAGGCTCCCTTGTGATCTTGGGAGTAGGCTCAACAGGTCTCACTTCCTTTTCAGGTACTTTTACTTCTTTGCTCTTGGCTTTTTCTTTTCCATCTTCTTCTGGCAGCTCTGAAATTGAATCTAATGTGGGTTCCCGACTCATTCTCCTTTTCTTGGCCACTGCATCCCATAAAGCATGTAAATCTCCCTCGGATGCAGCCTCAGGAGGTAGTTTGGGCTGGCTGCCCACATCCTGAGAAAGTGTTGTGTCATCTCCTGTAATCAGGTAGCCATCATAAATCAGTCTTACTCAAGCATATGATAACATTTTTATATTGGAAAAAAAATATTAAATATTTTAACAATCTATCGTTGCAACAGCAATTTGACTGCAATTAAACTTGTAAATTGAGAATAATACAAAAATGAGAATAAAGTAAATAAATGTGAAAAACAGAGGAGCTAAAACCATGAAAAGAAAAGACACAATGTAACGGTTGTAGTAACGTTTAAAAATATCTAGTATCTGTTTCAGAAAACACTATTTTGACATTGTAGTCTCATTGACATACATATGACAGTACCCTTAAAGAAGTTGGAAAGTGACAGGAAAAAGATATTTGGAGGCTGTAATTTTGTGATAAAGAAAAGCAAAAAGTTCCAAACACTATGTCCAAGACATAAACAAATGGTTATTCTCACATATGAGGCTGACAAACCAACAATAGTAAGTTAGATGTGAGGATAAGCAAAGTACCTTCGAGACTGAGGTTGATTGAAGTCTTTGCCTCTTCTGAGGCTACACAAGAATAGACACCCTGATCTGTAGAATGGAAATCCTTTATGAGCAAAACTTGGTTCTTTTCTTCTGCGACCATTTGGTACTTGACCCCAAACTCTATCTCTATGTTGTCCTTTAGCCATGTGACTGATTTGCTCTCTGTTGAAAGTTCACACTCCAAACGAACTATCTTTCCTTTCTGGATCTTAGAGCTGCTTAACATTTTGGTCATGGTCACTGGTGCATCTGAAGATCCAAGGTCCATTCAAAGAACAAGTAAAGAAATGTAGCAAGAGTTCATCAAGAACGAATACAAAAGCCAACAAATCAAATACAACAAATACAAAATACGCTTATTTATAGTATAGTTTTTAGTGTTCTACAACTACAGTAGCATCGAGGGCTGAGTTCTTCACTCCTGGTCACTTTCCTTCTGAGTTTAGTTTAAGCTGTAATTAAGGATTTGAATTTATTTAAAGCAATAGCCATGTGTGCTGGAGCACAGTTGAAACTTAACTCTGCAAGGAACTAGCTCTCCAGGACCAGGGGCGAGAAACACTGAACTAAGGCAGAATAGCAAGCCATCTATATGGACTCATGGAGGCAGTTTGGTTAGATGAAACAACAATGTACTCACGACATACTCTATAAGGTTGCTTTCAAAAAATTGGTTATTTCTGCAAGTATCCACTTACCAAGTGTCACAGTCTGAGGCAGCTGAACAGGCTCTCCAACACCAGCACGGTTGATGGCTGCCACTCTGAACCTGTAACCTGCCCCCGGTATGAGGTTTTCAACCAGAAATTCAGTGTTGCACACTGGTTCTGTGTGGCAGGGCAGCCAGAGGACACTGTCCACTAGACGCATTTCCACACGGTAACCAATGATTGGGCTTCCTCCATCACTGAGTGGCGTGAACCAAGACAGGGTGACGAAAGTTGGACCTTTACTTACCAGCTCTGGGTCTTCAGGAGGATCAGGAACAGCTGTAAATAACCAAGTAAAATGAAAAAAAAAAAACCATTTATAATGGTAGAAATGGCAGCATAAAATGGCAGAAATGATAATAAATGAGGCACAAATTAGGAACCTTACATATTGTGATAAGTTTGGCCATTGATAAGGCATCCCGGGCAGCAAATGTGATTTCCTGTGTGGGCTGAGCATGGGCTTTCTTCAAAATTAAGCTGTAGGAAGAGCCAATGGCTCTCATGGCCCACTGGTCATTACATTTTAGCTCAATACCATTTGCATACCAAGTAACTTCACTCTCAGGGACCGCTTCATTCAAAGCACAAGTGAACTCAACTTGTTCTCCTGCAACGGCGGTCTTATCTTCCAAAGGCTTGACCACCTCCAGTTGCCAAGCTGTACAGAACAAATCCATAACATTTAAATGATTGTACATGTATGCATTTAGCATCAAATTTAGTATATTATAAAACGGGAGCATGAAACTAGAACATAATAATTAATAAACTATACCATATATAATACCATATGTAATACCGTACGTCATCTAAATTTGCTAATACTAATACTACAAATGACAAACCTTTGACAGACAGAAGAGCAGTAGTTGATGAAGTGCCAGCCTGGAATGTAATCCTTGTGTTTTCACAAGGATGCAAGTCCTTTAAAAGCAAAAGATGGCGTCTGCCACTCTCAAAGGAAACAATCTCCATGTTTGCAGACTCCTTTACAGGCTTTCCATCAATTAACCATCGGCAGTCTTTGTTTTCAGGACGAGACAAGGCGCATTCAAAAAGTGCTTCCCCACCATTAATAGTCTCCACATTACTCAGCTCTTGAAGAATCTCAATTGGTTTAGCTGCAAGAGAGAGACAATTCCTTAAAATTCACTGGCTTTCTGCACGCCAAAACAAGTCCATGTAGTGCACAAGTTCTGAACTTAAGAGTTACTGAATTCTGCACACTATTCAAATTTCATCCAACATTTCAGTAGCATATACAGTAGCAACCAGCATTGAGAAGCATAACAAGCAAAGGTAGCTGTGATAAAAGCACATTATGGTTACTGCAAAGCCAGCCAGATGAGGATGATGTTGCTAAAAACAGCCATTTTTGCATGGTATCCCAGTAAAACCCTTTGTGAGTAAGCCCTTACTTGTGCAACTTACAACTTAATATTTCTTAAAATCTTAGTGAGTCTTATACAGAGTCTTTGTGATGATCCAGCTTTAAGTTATGGCTGACACACAGATTCTCTTCACCTACAGGTGTGCTCACCTTGCACCCTGAGATGTGCCACAACAGAGGTTCCTTCTGCCTCACAGGAGTACATCCCCCCATCCTGGGGCTCCACACAGCTAATGTACAACCGTGCAACAGTCCAGTCCTGTTCCACTATCACCCTGCGGCCGTCTGCTTGCACAGGTATGCCGTTTCGCTTCCATACAGCTTTGACTGGCCGGGAGTACTGACAGATGAACTCTGCAGGCTGGCTTTCTGTTACATGTTGGTCCTCCATGGCACTGACCACCTCCACACTGGGATCTATAGAGGGTTGGTGGTGGGGATAAGTAATATTGACAAGACCCCAGTGCACTTTGAAGTAGAGTTCTTCAAACCTCAAGCCTCTTTCAGGTTTTGGGTTGTATTTAATGTAATTTAAAACTAAAATATACTGTAAGCCTGCTACTTTATTCAGTTTAAAACAACAGCCTTTACTACTTCATCATATAAGTCAGTGCTGTTTATTTTTCTTTCACACTGAAATGTATATGGTAACTGTAACATCTTTTGCTTCTCTACTCCAAACTGACCAAGGACATGGTCAGTTACAACCAACACATGCCTAGTTGCAGTTTCATGTCAAACTGAGGCCAATTTATAGAAAAAAGTACATGCAGCACGAACAAACAGTGAAGAATGAGGAGTCTACAATTATCTGATTTAGAGAGCATGCAAGACCATTATAGTTAACACAATTTCATTTAGATGCTTTGGAGCATCCTCTAATGCTTGCACTGTTATATATTTATTTTTTACCTCAGGCAGATTAACAAATTCAATTGTAAAATGTATTGTTGTGGACTGTAAAATGGATCGCTGGAGTAGTGATAGCCTAGACAAACAACTTATTGACTTCTACAGACACTTTTTATGTGATGTTAAAATCTTGTTTTTTAATATTAATTGTTTGAATTATTAATTGAAGACTTTTCTCAGCAAATTTTTAGCATGATTAATTGGGATTAATTATAAATATCATGCTTTTTTTCATGGAAGGGCCAGTATGACTTGGTCTTGAATTAAAAACGAGTTCTAAACTTAAGAGAAACTGAATTCTGCACACTCAATTAAAATTTCACATTTCAGTAGCATATACAGTAGCAACAAGCATTGAGAAGCATAACAAGCAAAGGTAGCTGTGATAAAAGCACATTATGGTTACTGCATAGCCAACCAGATGAGGATGATGTTGCTAAAAAAGCAATTTTTGCATAGTATCCCAGTAAAACCCTTTGTGGGTAAGCCCTTACTTGTGCAACTTACAACTTAATAATTCTTAAAATCTTATTAGAGTCTTATACTGAGTACTTATACTTAAAAAATAAATAAATAAATATGGGCATGTAAAAATCTAAACCCCTGTCCCGACTGTGACAGTAGTAAAAATATTTACATTGAGGCCTGCTTCATGTACAAGCTCAATATCAAAATGCTAATTTAATAATTAGTATGCCAATTTTGTAAGTAATTTGCAAACTGTGATACTGCAGCCAAATCCACTTTTAGGTTAGAAATATATGGCACATGGACTACATGCATCCATGAATTTTCATTATTATTATTTTTTTTAAATTTACTTACTATATACTTATAACTGTAAAGGGTCTAACAAAAAGATTAATTCAAGAAGTAATTCTAAGCATGGATAACCCTAAATGAGAATAAAGTAAATACAATCCTGTTCTGTCAGGATGGCATTATTGAGCACTTAACCAAAGAACTCTCCAGGGTAGTCTGTGCAAAGACACTTTAGGTTTAGAGTATTATTAATATAGATAAGTAATTCAGTAATGTGAGTATACTTATCTGAAGAACACAAACAGTACTAAACTACTTCAAGGTAAGATTACCAGACAGATCAAGATTTATGGTCTAGCTGTAACTTTTAAAGAAGGTCAAGGCAACCTAATAGCTTTACGGATTGAGTAACCGATGTGGGATATTCATGGACACAGTACTAGTTCAGTGCTCAATTTTAAGTACTACCAAGCACCACTGCATTTGGTACCTTTCACTAACAGCTTGGCAGAGGACGTCAGGCCACCTGTTTTGAACAGGACTGTACCCGAATCATTGGGAGAAAGGTTCCTTAGGGTGAGAGTGTGGACA
>JAUYWG010000064.1:15648595-15677514 GCA_034779775.1 Enteromius afrohamiltoni | reverse complement strand
GTCTCCAGCATCACAAGTGTAGTAGCCATTGTCCTCTGGTTCCAGATCATGGATATGGAGCTCCAGCACACAACCTTCCTTTTTCATCTCAAATTTCTTACTGGTTTGGAGCACCACTCCACCCTTTCTCCACTCTACACTTTTAACCGGCTTAGAAAGCTCACAGCGCAAGGTGATACTATCTCCCTCTATTGCATTCTGGTTGTCTAACTCCTTCCGGAAGTATGCAGGTTGACCTGATGATGGATAAGAAAAGAAGGTATTAAGGTTAAGAAGGTTAAACGGCTGCTGATACCTGTGAGGGTATCAATCTTCTCCGTTCCACAAGAGAGGCAGTTATAAAGGAAAGAAAACCTGAATGGGTCTTCTTGAAAACCATTTGTGTTCACTTTATCTTCAGGCATGTTGATAAAATGAAAGCCAAAAAGTCACAGGCCTACAAACCCGTTTACCTTTAACCGTAAGGGTGGCGCAGCTTTCTGCATCTTTGGTTTTGCATGTATACAACCCTGCATCTCCTTCCTCCACTCTAAGGATGCGGAGCTGATGGACGGCTCTATCCTTGTAAAGCAGATACCGCCCCCCTGCCTTTATCATCGCTTCATCTTTGTACCAGGTGACAGAGGCCTCAGGGTCGGAAGTCATGCAGGACAGTGTGACTGTTTGACCCTCTTTGGCAGTTAAGTCCAGAGGCTTCTCTAAGAATACAACTATGGACAGGAGAAACCCAAACCCAAGTGCTGTCACATTATAATGTCTGCCTGAAGACTCTGAAACTTAGACACTTGAAGCCATTGAACATATACTGTAGCACATTAAAAGAGCTGTACTGAGAGAGAAACTTCTGTCTTAACAATTAAGGTCAAGAGTTAGACAAAAGACTATCTCTGAACCAAAAATGTGTGTAAAATACATTTTGGAATGTAGCTGTAGAATGGTCAAAGCAAATGGAAAAGCAGCTGGAAGCCTTTTGTTATAATTGCGCAAAATGAGTGCAGCTACTACCTAACGACAGACAGATGATTGCTTGCCAACAATGAATGCTGTTAGCCATAAAGTGTCTTTTACCTTTGGGTTTCTCCTGAACCAACAAGTAGGCGAGGCTCTTCTGAGGGCCAACCACAAAGGCTACATCACCTGAGTCGTCGGGTGTGACCATTTTCAGCACTAGGCTGTGTTCTCTCCCTTGGCAGCTGATTTGATTCAAGTCATTGTTTTGAAGGTGGTTGGAGCCGAGCCACCACTCAACATTTGTAACCCCTGTATGAGACACCTCACACTGGAAGATAGCATCCTCGCCTGTTATCACAGTCACATCCTTTAATTCTCTTGTGATTTTTACACATTCTGGGAATGGATGGAAGGAACGTGATGAAAGGGACTATTGAGGATCTTCCGAAAAGTCAAAAGAGGTAAATATCCCACTATTGACTATCTACTTGAAATATAAGAGGATGTATACTCCTCCAAACAGTATCGCTTGGGATTTTGTTGTGACATTACAGTTAAATCCCAGAATGGAGGACAGCATCATGCTATCTTAATTCACAGATATTGTCTTAACATACTACTTGGATCATGCCTTAGTGATAATCTAAAACATAAAAGCTACTCAGTGTATTCATGCCAAGACTAAGACTAATGTGAACTTTTGCATCTGCAGGGAAACAATGTAAAATGAACCCCATCTCAAAAGAAGAATCAAGATTGGTACCTTTGACAGTAACTGTAGCTTTGCTTCGTTTGTCTCCTGCTTCACATATGTACTCGCCACCATCCTCCACTGATAGCTTATGGATTTCCAAGGTTTGAATTGAGCCATCCCTCTTTATGGAATACTTCTTTCCATCAAATAGGACCTGAGTACCCTTCTTCCAGGTGACACTGGCATCAGGTATTGAAGTTTCACAACATAATGAGATACTGTCTCCCTCTGTGACTTCCTGGCTTGTTAACTCCTTTGCAAATGACAGCACAGGGATTGCTGGTGGGAAACAGCAATATACAGAACACATTCTAAGATATGTGCAAACCCCAAACCTGCAAGATTATGAGATGGCAACAAATTTTCTTTGCAGTTTCTGAACCAACCAGGGACAAGATAAACCTAACCTTGGAATGCATTTATCAGAAATCATGAAACTTTGCAGCACTTCTATTATAGATAAACTTAATCACTGATGAGAAAAAAAGCAACACAGAATAGTCAACCTTCTAAATGTAATTTTCAAACAAATAAAACTCAGCATACTACCAAGCAAAGGACAATAAATATCTGGCAAGACAAAATGGATAACAAACATGCAAGAAATGTTTTGCTTTCATTGTGATGTACTGTATGTAAAGTGGCTGATCATATGTATTTTTTTGCAATATAATGCTTTAAGCATGCATCAAAGTAAAAAAATGCAAGTTATACTACATAACTAAACAGTGCATGTGTTCAAATCTCACTGAGAAATAAATAAAAAAACAAACTACTATTTAAAAAAAATATTAAAATCTTTAGTTTTACCTCTGACTGTGAGACAAGCAAAAGAAGTGTGTGCACCCACATGGAAGGACACTGTGCCCGAGTCTTTCTGGGTGACACTTCTTAGTCTAAGTGTGTGCCTTTTGCCTTCCATTCGGATTTCATTCATCTCATTGTTCTGTAGTGGAACTTCTTGCAGCGTCCACTGAACAATGAGTGCATTGTCATGAGAGACAAGGCATTCGAAATGAACGTCCTCGCCTTCATTGACAATGCAGCTCTTCAAGCCAGTTAAGATCATGATTTCAGGTTCTGAAAGCAAAATCAGGTTTCATTTTGTCAGAAGTAGTCAACAGATCAAAAAAAAGATAAACATCCAAAGTATCTTTTCAACATCCACTATAAGCTAAGCTTTTCACAAAATTCACAGCAGTTCATGAGAGAAATCCTCTTATGCAACCCTGGCATAAAAATATGTTAAACTACAAGGGTAAGGTTTATAATGTTACATCCAGTGCAAACAACTAAAAAATCTAGCTAAATGAAATGGGAGTGCATTGGAGAATTTTTAATGGTTTTTTTAACCATTTAATGGAAGTTTTAATGGAATCTAAAGTGCAAGACCACATGCAAAGAAAGGGAGATGACGGTGATCTGGGATGATCAAGCTTAAGAGAGGATGATCCTTGGGATGGTATGGAATAGATGCATCAAAAGAGGATGATCAGGTAATGTTAGGAGAGAGTAGGATGTTTACAAGGTGATTCATACCCTTCACAGTGAGTTCGGCAGATGTCCGATCATGTTCTGTTTCACAGCAGTACTCTCCAGCGTCTCCTTCTTGCAGCTTGTAAATGATAAGTTCAGCAACAGCCCCATCTTGTTTCAGCTGATATTTGTGGCTTGCTTCTATTACACTCTTGTCTTTCCTCCAGATGACTTTGGCTCCAGCTTTGTCAAGTTCACATCGAAACACCGCTTTTTGCCCAGCTTCACTTTCCAAATCTTTTAGAGATGATTTAAAAAGAACTGGCAATGCTGCAAAAGGTGAGTCAACAAGTGTTTCAAGGTCATCAAGAAGAAATGGTATCAAATGATACAAGAAAGAAAGACGGTTCAATCCGAGCCTACCCTTTACTTGCAGATATGCAGTGCTTAGGCGTTCACCAGTGTCACAAATATAGTCACCAGAGTCCTCACGTTCAAGGTCATGTATGACCAGTTGGGCACGGTAGCCATCTTGCTTTAATTCATATTTAGCACAGGGGCATAGGCCAATTTCTCCTCTGCGCCACTCAACTGGAATGTCTGCTTTGGAGAGCTCACAATGGAAGATGATGCTCTCTCCCTCAACAGCTGCCTGGTTCTTCAGTGCTTGTGTGAAAATGGCTGGTAGTGCTGCCGATGCAAAGAATGGTATATGCAAAAGATGAAAGATCTTCCAGACAAGTAAGACCCGAAGGCAACAGTTCAAACAAACACTGAATACTGAGAGTATACAATAAAAGTCTTTCTTTAGATTTATCTTCATAATAAGCAGTGGAAATCATTAATACTTCACACACAGGATAATGCAGGTCAAAGATGGATTATAATAAAGGAAAAATTCAAGCAGTTGTTCTTCTCCTACCATTAATCTTGACATTGGCTGTGGTAATGCTGTCTCCACAATCACAAGCATAGTCTCCAGCATCTTCAGCTTTTACATCAGTGATTTTCAGTTCAACAGTAGAGCCAACTTGCGTAAGGAGGTACTTTCCTCCAGAATGGATCACCTGCCTCCCTTTCCTCCAAACCACAGGAACTCCAAGTCTGGAGAGCTCACACTGGAAGATGATGCTTTCTCCTTCAGTAGCTGTCTGGTTTTTAAGCTCTTTTGTAAAGGTGACTGGAAGAGCTGACAATTCAAAAAGTGGTATGAGGTGCGATGAGAGATGTAGTTCCGCACATACATATTTCAGAGAAGTAACATTAAGATGATACAAAAGCAAAAAACAGTTTACAATTAAGTCTCTTTTTTTTGCCTAAACTTCATATCAATTTGGGGAATCATTTGCATTTTACAACCATGGAATGATGGAAAAATTCATGAAGCTGTTGGTCTTCTCCTACCGTTAACCTTGATGTTGGCAGTTGTCATGCTGTCTCCGCAATCACAAACATAATCTCCAGCATCTTCAGGTTTGACATCAGTGATCTTCAGCTCAACAGTAGAGCCAACTTGCTGGATAAGGTACTTTCCTCTAGAATGTATCACCTGTGTTCCTTTCCTCCAAACAACAGGAACTTCCGGTTTTGAGACTTCACAGCACAAAGTGACACTATCCCCTTCCTGAAGCTCTTGGTTCTGTAGTTCACGTTTGAAGGCGACTGGTAATGCTGAGAAATCAATCAAAGTTGTTGAACCAGGAACAGGTCTTGTGGGATTAACTTTACACTTTGCATCAAGTAGTAGTAAGTAGTCTTTCCACTTATAAATATAAAACATTCTTCTACAATGGCTTAACTTATATTTTTACCACATTCTAAGATGGTGCAAATGGCCAAATTAAAGACTAGAACGAGATAACCTGGTACACTAGAATAAGCCAATATACAGCTCTATACACTTCCCAACACTAACTGTACAATTCAAATAAAAGATAAGTCCTACCATTGACTTTGATGTTAGCAGTGCAGATGTTATCTCCACAATCACAAACATAGTCTCCAGCATCTTCAGGTTTAACATCAGTGATCTTCAGCTCAACAGTAGAGCTAACTTGCTTGATGATGTACTTTTCTCCAGAACTGATCACCTCTGTTCCTTTTCTCCAAACCACAGGAGCTCCAGGTTTTGAAAGTTCACAGCGCAAAGTTACAATCTCCCCTTCTTGAAGCTCTTGGTTCTGTGGCTCACGCTTGAAGACCACCGGTAACGCTGAAGAATTAGGAACATTTGTTGAACCGGAAGCTAGATCTTGTGAGATTTATTCTTTGCCTAAAAAATTCTTCCACTGATAGAAGTAAAACATTCTTCTGCAATAGCTTAACTTACAATTTTACCACCTTGAGAGATTTTAAGCAAAAACAACCACCATGATGCAAATGGAAAAACTATAAACTAGACAAACAGCTTATTCCACTAGACCAGCCCATACACCGTACTACACCCTCACTTAAATGAAGATATTATTAAAGTGCAACGTTTTTAGATCAGAAAAAGGAAACTTCTTAATTCTTGCAGAGGGTTCAAATAAAAGGTGAGTCCTACCATTGACTTTGATACTAGCGGTGCTGATGTTGTCTCCGCAATCACAAACATAGTCTCCAGCATCTTCAGGTTTAACATCAGTGATCTTCAGCTCAACAGTAGAGCTAACTTGCTTGATGATGTACTTTTCTCCAGAATTGATCACCTCTGTTCCTTTTCTCCAAACCACAGGAGCTCCAGGTTTTGAAAGTTCACAGTGCAATGTTACACTCTCCCCTTCTTGAAGCTCTTGATTTTGTAGCTCACGCTTGAAGACCACCGGTAATGCTGAGGAATTAGGAAAATTTGTTGAACCAGAAACTGGATCTTGTGAGATTTATACTTTGCCTAAAAAATTCTTCCACAGATATAAGTAAAACATTCTTCTCTAATGGCTTAACTCATAATATTACCACCAATTTTAACCACCTTTTGGGATTTTAAGCAAAAACAACCACCAGTATGCAAATGGAAAAAACTACAAACTATACAAACAACTTATTACACTAGACCAGCCCATACACTGCACTACACCCTCACTTAAATAAAGACTTTATTAAAGTCTGTGTAAAGTCAACATTATATATTGTATATTTTACATATTATACAATAATATTTGTGTTCTGAGTTTGTCACACCACCGAACGATTAGTGTTTGACATCAAAGAGATGTTGAGAGTGATTCAAAGCATAATGAGTGTCTGGTCTCTATAGCTCTGTACTGATGTCACACAGCGGTCAGTCTGTGCAGTCAGTGCTAGGTTCATTGCAAAAGGAAGGTCAAGGAATACTCTATAAAACTACTAATGAATGTTGTTACAAGAATATAAGAATATTTATTATCAACACCAATGAGACCATCTAAAAGAAAACACTTTTCATGTTTCACATACCCATTTAAAGCAGTCTGGTTCATTTGTTTAAAAAATAACATCAAGACTGGTGACATGGATGGAGTTTTGGATGATTTTATACAGCTAAAAACTGCAAAGTGTTAAATTTAGAGATACAAATCAAACTAAAGGTTTAAAATGAAAAATCATGAAAAACCAGCCTGCTATGATAAAAAAAAACTCTACATAATAACAAACAGACAAATGTATGGGAGCAGAGTGAATGGCTCCTGGCTGAAAAATTGCAGAATGTAAAAATAGGTTAAATATCATCACTAGACATATTTTAGTTAAAATGCCAACACTCGATTTTGTGAACAATCAAAGCAACACAACTAATGTTCCTAAACCAGCTACTTTCACTGAACCAAGTGCACTAACAAAGTTAAATATCATCTGAGGCAAGCTGAACTGTTTCCTACAACCATCAGCCACTTCTGTCCTCCTCACCTTTGTGCATTGCATGTGGGAAACAGGTAACACTCTAGAGTCAACCATTATTAAAAATATTCACCCTGTGTTACCAGAACAAGCCGTGGCGCATATAAAGTTGAAGGAGAAAAATGCATCAATAGCCATTGATTTTCAAGCGATAGAATATAAGTTAAACAAAATCAGATTAGCTATTTTCCTTATAAAAGTAGGAGCAACAGTTCTGAAAATGTAAAAAAGAAGAAGAAAGATCAGAATATCCAATGGCTTTTTGTTGTACGGCTGAGAAGTTTAAATATTTGTCAACAACAAAAAAAAAGACACCACAACAAAGAGTGCTCAAAAACAATATCATAATGCAAAAGCAGATGTGTGGCCACATGCTGTTCCATTCAAAAGAACGCAATACTGAACATTTTGACTGGGATTTACTTTTCCATTAGCTCAAAAACGTGCTGCACGACAGGCAAGAAAATAGACATCAATTTCATACCACTGAGCTCTGACTGTTTCTCTTTCTTCTGCTTCTGGATGTCTGATTCAAGTGCAGTAGAAGGACGGAGGAACTTTAGAGCTGTGACAAAAGACACATTCATGTAAACTCCAACCTTTGGCCAAAATCGTAAGGATCTTAGAAAACAAATAGCAACGCCTGTGTCAGCCATTTTGGACAATAGTGGCAAAGACGGAACAAGCAGACATCCTTATTTTACAGAAGCAGTCATGCATGTTGACCAAATGAAAGCCCCCAAAGCCTGACTGATTTCTGACTGACAGAGAGCACGGCCAGCAAGAAGAATTTAAGCTGCTGATCAAGAAAACAAAGCACGGACAGTCATTCCGCACATTTGCTCTGTACCATCGATTGATGCCCCCTGCTCAGTAGCCATGTTTTGAAGTCCCGGTTGGTATAAGGGTGTCTGGGCCTTCAGAACTGTGACAAAAAACATTTTGCAGATGGAATCACAGACTCTACAGCAAGTAGTGTAATATGTGTTGAGTTACTCTACTGTGAGCCTCAGGTCAGACTAGTCCTGAAACCCATATCTCTTTTTCAGATAATGTATGAACCACACTTAACTGAAGAAGTTACAAGCTACAAGAAACGGACAGACAGCGATGAAGAAAAGTTTAAGGCAATACCAAAACAGATGTCTGTCATACTATGGCATTGTAGCACATCGGGCAAAGCCACAGCAGGATACAGCAAATTATCTAAAAGTTATATTTAAGCATAATCAGAATTATTTTGTTCCCAAACAAAAACTGGCATAATTTTATGCCACACACCTGAAACAAACAAATACATATTGTTCACTACTGTAGGATATCAGTGGAAACTTGACAAATGCAACAAATAAAATGACTAACAGCACTGCACAACAGTATTCACCAACACCAAACAAACAAACAATAATAGAACACTGATTAATGGTTAAAAAATCCCAGAAAGTATGAGAATGATTCATACCCTTGATCTTCATATGGGCTGTTGTTGCCTTGTCTCCACATACACACATGTAGTCTCCTTCATCTTCAGGTTTGAGATCTGTGATCTTCAGCTCCACCTTTGAGGCAATCTGCCTGATGACGTACTTTCCTCCAGACTGAATAACATGGCTTCCTTTTTTCCACTGCACAGGAACGCCAGGTTTGGAAATCTCACAGGACAGAGTAGCGCTGCCTCCTTCGTCACACTCCAGGTTTTGCAGCTCATGTGTGAAGACCACTGGTAGTGCTGAGGAACCATGAAAAGATGTTGGAACCATGTTACACAAATGACTCGGGACAACATCTGAGAACTGGACTCAACAGAAGTCTTTTCGTTCTTGTCTAGTTTTCTAGATTTGAAGTGGACATGAATCCAGCGTTTTTTCGAGAACAGAACCATTAGTGTAATAAGAAACAACCTTGATCAGCTTCAGGTCACAGTAGAGGAGTGTTATGGGATATGTAATACCATACATTTAATCACAATTCAACCAAAGATGTCATTCCTACCATTGACGGTAATGGTAGATGAGGTCTTGATAAATCCACAATCACAACTATAGACTCCAGCATCTTCAGGTTTGACATCAGGGATCTTCAGTTCAAAAATAGAGCCAACTTGCTTTATGTGGTATTTCTCTCCAGAATGGATCACTTGTGTTCCTTTCCTCCAAACCACAGGCACTCCTGGTTTGGAAAGCTCACACTGAAGAGTAACACTGTCTGCCTCTTGACACTCCTGGTTTTGTAGTTCTCTTTTGAAGATCAATGCTAAGAAGCAATTGGATGTTTCAACAGGTTGTTAGTATAATGCACTTAACAAAAATGTAAATGCACAACATGACAAAACATTCAAAAACCTACCAAAGAAAACAAGGGACATTTATAAGACAGAAAACTGACAAAAATCACAAAAACTGAACATCTTACAAGACAAGATTAACAAGAGACCGAATGAATTGCGTACCCTTGATTTTAATGCTTGCTGTAGTCTTTGTGTCACCACACACACACGTGTATTGTCCAGCATCTTCAGGTCTGAGGTTAGTGATCTTCAACTCAATAGTAGCCCCATCTTGCATGATGATGTATTTTTCACCAGATTGCAGCACCTGCATTCCTTTTTTCCAAACTACAGGAACTTCAGGCTTTGAGAGTTCACAATGAAGAGTAACGCTGTCGCCTATGTCACACTCTTGGCTTTGTAGTTCACATTTGAAGACTGCCGGTAACGCTGAAGAGCAATTACGTGATGAAATAACTTAAGAAACTACTAATTTTTATACACCTTTGACTACACATGCATTACTTGATCTTAGTGCTAAAATAAATTTCAAGTAAGCAAAAAAAAAATTTAAGAAATAAATAAATGGGTGCATGTAAATTAATAAGTTTTTATCCATACCACTGACAACAACATTTGCTGTTGTTTTTTCGTTGCCACAATCACAGGTATATTCTCCACTGTCTTCAAGCACTAAATCTGAAATCTGTAGCTCACACATGGTGTCCCTCTGCATTATCTGAAATCTTCCACCATGTTTCAGACTTTCCGTTCCCTTCTTCCATTGCACTTCGCAGCCAGGTTTTGAGAGCTCACAGGAAAATAAAACTTTCCCACCTTCAGTAACCTGCTGGTTCTTCATCTGACCCTTAAACCTAGCAGGTACCACTGGAGAACAAACAAGCATCATATAATTACAGTTCTTCTCTAAAGTTTTAGTATCCAAAAGATAGGATGGAAGATGGTGAATATATGAACCTAAAGCTAGGACAAAACAACATCTGTGTTATTTAATGTATAATATCTTGACAACATTGGGGTCATCAAAATGTTCTATAAACACTGAAATATTAAACGAATCACAGAAACAGTTCCAACACATCTATTGCACTAGGACTACATAAATACATATTTTACACAAACAAAGTCCAGACAAGACTAAATCTTACAAACCAAGACAACCATTTGACAACTTGACAGACTGTTGAAAGACATCCATTGAAATCACAAAACAGCTTCTTTATAAAAACTAACACTCTGTCCAACAAAACCTAAATTACATTTCAAGTAACTAAGACGAGAATGCGAATGGTACACCATTAGTGTGGACCTAAATAAAGTAATGAAATGTTCTATCATGCTATTAAACAAATAAGAACACAAATAAAAGACCAAATTTAACCACATTTTCACCAAACGGACTTGCTAAGAATCTAAAAGAAATATAAAGTACCAACATTATTGTAAAAGTGCAACATAAAAGTACCAGTTCTCTGAACTGAGGTGATCATCTGCTGACACAGAAATGCATGAGACTATCACCAAAATGCCTGGCAATAACATCGCCACAAAGGAACCGAAAATAAAATGTCAAATGCAGAAATTACCTAAAGTTGAATTATCTATCTAAGAATCAAATCTAAAATTCTCCAGCTTCAAGTTATTATTTTCTAGCTAAGAGCTATAGACACCAAGAAAGAGAGATTTCTGTGTTAAATTGAGTATTTTTCTGAGAAAGCCTGGTTCTTACCTTTCACCGTCAATTTGGCTGTACTCTTCGTAGAGCCAATGTCACAGGTGTACGCCTCACTGTCACTCTTCTCTAGATCCTTCACTTTGAGGACGAGGACAGTTCCTTTTTGTGTAAGGTCATACCTTCCTCCAGCCCTGATCTCCTTTGTTCCTCTCAGCCAGGTGACTTTAGATGCAGGTTGGGCTGTCTCACATTCAAATGAGACAGCACTCTTCTCTTCTGCAGTGGCATCCTTTAGCTCACGAATGAATTTGTTGGCCAGTTCTACAGAGGGGATAAAATGCTAAAGTAAATACATCTGATTTTTAGAGGATTTTATGAATGAATGACAAAATCTAAACCATATTTTTTTTATTCTTGCCTTTGATCTGCAGCTTAGCCTTGGAGGTTGGACCACCGGTGATCTCACAGCTGTATTCTCCAGAGTCTTTTTCAGTGATGTTGCGGATTGTCAGCTTTACGAGTGCCTGCTCCTGACTGATTTCATATTTTTGGCTTTTTCTAATAGACTTGCCATCCTTTGACCACTTCACTTCCAGTCCAGATTGAGAAAGCTCACAGGAGAACGTAGCATCTTCACCAATTCTGGCACTGACACCTTGAAGCTCTTTAGATATGTTAGGAGCTTCACCTGGCTCCCAAAAATAAGATACACCTTCATTAAGCAAAACTTTTTTTGTGCAAAACCTAAAATGCAATTCATTGCATGTCCTGCTTACCCTCAACAGTAAGTGATGCCTTTGAGCTCAAATCCTTGAGAGTAAAGACCACTTCACCGGAATCAGCAGCTGAGACAGCTTTGATTGTTAAGGTGTACTTGCGCCCTTTGCTGCTTATCTGGAAACGGCCTCCATCAGTGACAGGTTGACCTTTTAGGCTCCAGGTGCACCTCTCTGAACTTTCTCGAGACAAGATGCACTCGAATGTGCAGTTTTCACCTGCTTTGGCCTCTACTGATTTAAGACGCTTGGTGATACCAATGTGGATATCTGGGGTCAACAGAAAAGGCAACGTTGTAAAACACCTTATAAAAACATGTATGATAAAACTACACCAAAATGACACTACAGGGTCAAGTTTATAAGTTTGTTGTCATACCTCTAACAGTGACCTTGGACTTAGAGAGGTCTGTGCCAAGATCACAGCTGTACTCTCCGGCGTCAGCTTGTGTGACATCATGGATAGTAAGTCCCAAGGTCTTACCATCATGGAGGAGCTCATACTTTTTTCCTGCTGACAGGACTGTTCCATCTTTACGCCACACAGGGGCCACTCTGGGCTTTGAGGCTTCACACTTAAGGGTAACAGTACCTTTCTCTTCTGCCACGACATCATCCAGCAACTTTAGGAAGATGGCTTTCTTCTCTGGATGTCATTAATAAAAAAAATGCATTAAGCCAAAACCTGGTCAAAAAAGTCTTTATCCTTCACATTCAAGGCATATCTGTGAAATCAGCTTTATTTGGATATCATCATACAACCCCACCTTTGACTTTTAGGCAGACTGTTTCTTTCACCTCCCGGATGCTGAATGACACCTTTCCGCCATCTTCAGGTGCTAGGTTCTTGAGGGTGAGCGTATGGGTCTTATCCACATGAGTGATGGTATTGACATCATTGTTGAAGAGCGGCTTGTCATTGAGTGTCCATTGGACCTCTTCATCAGCATAGTTAACTTCACAGGTAAACACAGCATCACCATCTTCATCCACCTCCACATCTGTGAGATGTTTGGTGATCTGGATTTTACGCACTATATATGTCAGAAAAACAAACATCAGAGCATGATCAGAGTGGCATTTATTTTACCAACAGCACCTATATAATGAGTGCTTGGTATAGTCAAAGCAAAGCTCTAACAAGCAACCCTAACCCCAGCGGGTTAGATGTACAGTATAAAGGGGATGCAATTTGATACAACATGCTTCGAATGCCTTCTTTGTGACATTACCTTCTACTTTGAGAACAGCTTTGCTCTCACAGACCCCGACCTGACAGCGATACTCTCCAGAGTCCTCTGCACTCAAAGCTTGTATGATCAACTGCACAATGGCGTCCTTTTGCTTCATGCTGTATTTGCTAGAAGGCTCCAAAGCGGTTTGACCCTTAAACCACCGTACTTCTTTTGGTGCGGCAGAGAACTTGCAGCATAGTGTGGTGGAAGTCTTCTCTTTGACTGACATATCTTTAAGAGGCTCCAGGACTTCAATAGGACGCTCTGAGGAGTGATACGAGCACAGCAGTTTTACAATCAAACAAATAAGTGCATAAAACTACTACAAACAGGTAGTAGTTTATCAGTTTATGTAGGAATTTTATCATGTATTATTATCAAAAACTGTCCAATCAGAATTATTAGATACAGATTATACTTCTTTGGTATGGCTATTTCGCAAAATCAAGTTTCTAACCTTTCACTTTGAGCTCAGCTGTTGATTTGCTCTTTCCGGCAGTGAACTGTACTGGGCCTGATATGGAAGCCTTGGTCTTCTTAAAAGTGAGGCGGTGCATGGTTCCCTCCTTCTCCATCTCGATATCTGCACTCTCCTTCAGCTGTTCCCCCTTTAGCGTCCATTTCACTGGCTTGACTGTCTCAACGCTGACTTCCACCTCAAAGTGGGCAGCAAATGGCTCGGTCACCTCCACAGAACTCAGCTCCCGTACTATGCTGATAGCCTGCTCTGAAGGTTGTTATGAGACCATATAGTGCTGTGTCAAGACTTGGCTTTATCAAAAATGTAGTGCAAATCTTTAAAAACACTCAAGAAGACACACCCAATAAAACTGCATGTAACTAAAATGCATAGAAGGTAGATTCACATAACAGCACTTTAAATTGTAAGCAAGCATAAATTTGACCCTATGTAGTTAAAATTGCATACAACGCTCATTTTTGTCTGTTGCAGATCAATCAAAAACTGATCTACAAACTGTTATCACATAATTAGCAACATGCCATCAGTCAATTTTTAAACATGTTTTAGTTTGCAATGTGCTGTATGGTTTGCTTTATTCATCCTAAAATGTATTTATTGTTTTTAAATCACAATGGAAATGGTTTTTACCCTCTACCAGTAGCTGACATGAAGTCTTATCATCAATGGCATCACACATGTATGTATCCTCATCATCAGAGTCCACGTCGATGATGGTGAGCTTCCTGTAGATGTCCTCACTCTTGATCTCATGCTTCTTGCTGGCTTTGATCTCTGACTTGTTCTTGTACCACATGACTTTAGCGTTGGCCCGTGACACCTGACATTCTAAGTATGCGCGGTGTTTGTACATGGCGATTTTGTCTCTCAGTTTCTTCACAAATCTGACAGGCAGTTCTGTAATGATTGTAAGGGAGCTTAAGGGATCTCCTGATTTGTTAGACAATCTTACAAATCCTACACAGCCCAGGCTGTAGTTCATTAGTCTTAACACTAAATGCAAAATGCATGCAGAAATGACAGACATGACAACGAACCTTTAACCTTCAGTTTAGCTGCTGAAGAGGCCTTCTCAGCTGTGAACTTTATTTCACCTGCGTCCTCAGCCTTTACAGATTTGAAGAGCAGAATGTATGTTCTTCCTAAGAAAGTGAATATTAAACTTATTTAAGAACCATTAATCTGTCTCTCTTGGTGCAGATTTTTTTTGCATTTTGCCAACAGAGAAAATAAAAGCAACTGATTGCATTGCAAATTAAACTATATACTGCCATACTGGGCTGCATGTTCCTCAGTCTAAGAAAGCAATCAAAGTCCATTTTGTTCAACTCACCCTCCTGCCTTATTTTTATGTTTTCTCCGGCTTTGAGTTTGGCATCTCCTTTGTGCCACTGAGCCTCAACCTCATCGTGGGAGACCTCACAGACAAATGTTGCACTTTCCTTCTCTGTCACCTCTGTGTCCTGAAGTGCCTTGACAATTTTAATATCTCTGGCTGCAAGAATTCAAATGCAAACATTTATTAAAGTGACACTACCAGTTGAGTTCAGCAGTCATTGAATGTCCCACTTAGAATTTGTTCATCTTTACCATGAACAGTAAGCTTGGCCGAAGTATTGTCATCTGTTGTTCTACATAAATACTGGCCCTGGTCTTCATATGCACATTTGTTGATAATAAGGGTGCGCTTGTTGGCCTGGGAATGGATGCCATATTTCTTTCCTGGCTTCAGTTCCTCATCATCCTGTTGGAGAAATAAAGACACATTTACGTCAAAATTTGTGATACTTTTTTCCTTTTGTCCAATCATTTTACAAGTTGTTACTACATAATTAATTTTTAACCATTCTGAATACCAAATCAATTAACCAATTCAAATACTTGTACCTTAAACCACTTGACATCAGCATTTGCTCTTGACACCTCACATTCGAAAGTGACTTTCTCCTTTTCAGGAAAACTGATATCCTGTAGAGGTTTGAGGATCTTTGCAGGAGGTTCTGTACACACAATGCCAATATTTAGAGTTGTAATTGTTGTATATAGATTTTAGAATTGGGGGTCATATTATGGATCATTACTAAACTTATTGGGGCAGTTTCCCGAACAGGGTTTAAGACTAGTCCTAGATTAAAATAAATGTTAAGAGCTGTCTAAACTGGAAATAGCTTGCACTTAGATAGCTTAAAATACATTATTGTCATTGTTTGGTCTTAAAATGCTCACAGATAATGCATTTTTGTAAGAAATGTTTCTAAAAATTCTTAAATGTCCTTAATTAGCAAAGGTCTAGTCCTGGCTTACTCTAATTCCTATCCGGGAAACCGGCACATTAAGCATCAATCCGATAAGCCCAACTTGTAAGCAATAAGCATAAATTATGGATATTCATTTTGTTTATTTGGTTGAATATAATTAAAATGTTGGTTAAACAGCTTCTGAAAGTACAAAAATTGAGAACACACTAATGATATTATGCTCAGCATCTTAATGAATCTTGCAATTCAGGCTTTAACTTGAAGACCAGCAATATACACACTCACCTGTAACTATTAGTTTGCCAGAAGTATGGGCATCCTCAGCTTGGAAAGTAATAGTTCCTCCATCACTTATCTTCAGCTGGGACATAGTCAAGCAGTGCTTGTTTCCCAGTGCTGTAATGATGATATTCGGTCCTGCCTTTAGTTTCTTTGCATCCTTGCTCCAGGAACCTTCTACATCAACCTTGCTGAGCTGCACCTCCATGGTAATGGTCTCTTTTTCTTGCACTTTAATCTCTTTTAGGCCTTTTACTATTTGAATCTTCTTAACTGAATGGTAGAAAAAAAAACAAAAAACATTGGCAATTCATAGATGAAGTACTTTTAGAATTTCCTGTTTATTTTAATCATAAAATATAACGATCGAAAGAGTAACTCTGGAATAGATCAACATAATTAAGGAATCCATACTCTCCACTGTCAGTTTGGCCTGGGTTTTGTCATCTAGGGTTTCACATGAGTAATGTCCTCTGTCAGCATATGCCACACTCTTGAGGACCAAAGCCTGCTTGGCACCGTCCACTTGGATCTCCATATTTCCTCCTTGCTGTAGTACCACACCATTCTTCATCCATTTCACATCTTTTGAGGGTTTACTCAGCTCCACTTCCAAACAAACTCTGTCTTGCTCAGTCACTGTCACATCTGCAAGCTTCTTCTTAAAGGTGACAGGAAGCTCTGCAAAATAACAGATGCATTTGTATTAAACAGGTAGTCTGTGTGTGCATCCTGACACTGTTGCCTTATGATTACATATAGTATCTGTCACTTATACTTACGTTGTACTTGAAGTGTGGCTTTGCACACTTTCCCCTCAGCATCGATACTGATCTCTCCTGCATCCTCCTGAGTGACAGCTGTGATGGTGAGGGAATGGCTGCTTCCCCCATGAGCGATCTTAAATTTGGGACTAGCTGTAATAGGAATGTCATTACGCAGCCATCTGACATTTACATCGGCTGGTGTGATGGTGCATTTAAAGATGGCATCTTTGCCTTCATTTGCAACAACATTGTTCAGCTTGGTAGTGAACCTCACCAGACGTGGGGCTGTGGGAAATTAGATTGAAATTTTAAATGAAATGATAATGAAGGATATCTAAAAAGCTTAATGATTTGGGTTTGTTCATTTTGATGAGAATAGACACTAATTGTTTGTACCTTTAGTAGTGACTTTGGTGGAGGTCTTGTCATCTTTGCATTCGCAGCTGTACTCCCCTTCATCCTCCTGTGCCACGGTGGAGACAGTCAAGGTGCAGTTGGTGCCATCTGTGCGAATGCTGAATCTGCCACCTGATTTGATTTCTTTGCCGTTATGCTTCCAGAGGACACTACTTGTGGCTTTGTTGAGACTGCAGGAAAGCGTCATGGTGCTTTCCAGTATTGCAGACACTGGCTGCAAAGGCACCACAAACTTTAAAGGTGCATCTGCAGGGCATATATGAGGGTAAAAATTAAATCACATTTTGTCTGCGATCAGTTAGATTTATTAAATGCAATCATATCCAATACAATTTACTCCAGATGTGCATATATGAGCATTAATTGAATTGAAAACAAAATGCAATAATGAATTATAAAAACTGTCATTAAACTGTTAAAATGAACAAATCTGACCTTATCAACAAATAGTCTGAGATTATCAACACCTTTAAAGTTTTTTTGAATACTTTATACTTTTTCTTACTTTAAAATGGCAAATTAGCGCTTACCTTTGACCTGAACTTTGAACTCAACCTTGTCATCAGCCGTCTGACAAAAATAGGTGCCACTGTCTTTAAATTCAGACGATTTAACGATGAGGACATGTGAGCAACCTTCCTGTTTCATCTCATACTTCGATTCGTCTTTCAGCTCTTTTCCGTCCTTAAACCACTTAACACTACAACTCTCTGACATCACCACTGTTTTTAAAACAACCTGTTCTGTTGACTCGACCATCACAGTTTCTTTTGTTATGGATGTCTTCTGGAATTTGGTAGAAACGTCTGAGAAAAATGTAGGAAATAATAACTGAATTGTGACCATGTGACAAGCATGTGGATTCATTATAATGTGCAAGAAAATTGTACCTTCCATCTGGATCTTAAAGAGAAGTTTCTCATTCCCAACTTCACAGGTATATTCTCCAGCATCCTTCTTCTCCACATTCTCCAGCACCAGTTGGCGGGTCTTGCCCTTTGACTCCATGTGAACAGTCTTACTGGAGCTCAACTGCTTGCCATCCTTCAACCATTTCACCTCAGTCTTGAGGTCAGAAACTTCACAGCTCAGTGTGGCTTTTTGGGAGGCTGAAACCTTCACTTCCTTCTGATAAGAGTCTTTGTTGGTAAAGGCAGCCTTGAGCTCTAATAAGAAGAGAGTTTACTTAATTGAAAGAGTTTGCCTATTTACAGAGAAAATTAACAGTAGGGGTGCAGTTACTTTGAATATGACAAGAGAGAAGAAATATTTTCCTAGCAGCTTTTAAATAACCCAAAGAAGACTGTTAAGATGCACAGAACCATGACCTTGTCCATACCTGTCACCTGAATCTTAAATGGCAGCTTTTCGCTTCTAACTTCACAGGTATATTCTCCAGCATCCTTCTTCTCCACGTTATCCAGCACCAGCTGACGGCTCTTCCCCTTTGACTCCATGTGGACAGTCTTACTGGAGCTCAACTGCTTGCCATCCTTGAACCATTTCACTTCAGTCTTGGGGTCAGAAACCTCACAGCTCAGTGTGGCTTTTTGGGAAGCAGTTACTTTGACTTCCTTCTGATAGGAGTCCTTGTTGGTGAAGGCAGCTTGAATATCTAGTTGGGCAATGGGCATGTATGGATCCAATGTTAGAAAACAGTATTCTTTGAGTAAATATTTATAGACATCAAATACTTTTAACTGAATGGTTAAAAAATCCAGAAAAGATTTTACTCAATAGACTTTTTCATCAAAGACAAACTATTTTGCTTCATGTAAAATTTAATCTGGTCAAGCTTCACAGATTGATTGTAACTTTGATTTTATAAGGTAGAAAAACTAAAATAGGAACAGACAGTCAAAAGAAAAACCCAAGGATGTTCCCATACCTGTCACCTGAATTTTAAAGGCAAGCTTCTCATTTCCAACTTCACAGGTATATTCTCCAGCATCCTCCTTCTGCACATTTTCCAGCACAAGCTGGCGGCTCTTGACTTTTGATTCCATAAGGACAGTCTTACTGGAGCTTAATTGTTTGCCATCCTTAAACCATTTCACCTCGGTCTTAAGGTCAGTAACTTCACAGCTCAGTGTGGCCTTCTGGGAAGCTGCTACTTTGACTTCCCTCTGATAGGAGTCTTTGTTGGTAAAGGCAGCTTGAACTTCTGGTTGCGCAATGGACAATATGAAAAAAAAACAGTATGCTTTGAGTAAATATATCCCTCAAGATTATATACAACAGATACAAGAAGGACTAGATGATAATAAATTAGGAATACAAAATAAACAGCAAATGAATTCACAAAATATACTAAAACTAGTTTTTAGTTCTGTAACACTGAAAAGGGCAAAACATTCTTCTACTTGTCATTGTACCTCTTCTTAAAGACATATTAATAAAATCTTGTGAGGCAATGCATTTATCAAACTCTTTTGTTCAACCCAACAGACAAGCACAAGGACATACCTGTCACTTTAATTTTAAAGTCAAGTTTCTCATTTCCAGCTTCACAGGTATATTCTCCAGCATCCTTCTTCTCCACATTCTCCAGCACCAGTTGGCGGGTCTTGCCCTTCGACTCCATGTGGACCGTCTTACTGGAGCTCAACTGCTTGCCATCCTTGAACCATTTCACTTCAGTTTTTGCATCAGAAACTTCACAGCTCAGTGTGGCCTTTTGAGAGGTTGAAACTTTCACCTCCTTCCGATAAGAGTCTTTGTTGGTAAAAGCAGCTTGAATGTCTGTTTGAGCAATGGACAATATGAGAAAACATTATTCTCTTAGTACTGTAAATATACAATTCAAGATTACATGAAATTATATAGATACAGGACACGCTAAATGCTTATGAAATTAGGAATCCAAAATAAACTGCAAATTAATTCACAAAAAAGCTAATTACACTGCAGACTGTAACCTGTTTTTGGTTCTGTACCACTGAAATGGGCAATAAATTCTTCTACTAGTCATGTACCTCTTCTTGAAGACACTTTTAATAAAATCTAGGGAGGCAATGCATATATCAAATGTTTTGTTCAACCCAAGAGACAAGCACAAGGACATACCTGTTACTTGAATTTTAAAGGCAAGCTTCTCTTTTCCAGCTTCACAGGTATATTCTCCAGCATCCTTCTTCTCCACATTATCCAGCACCAGTTGGCGGTTTTTACCCTTTGACTCCATGTGGACAGTCTTACTGGAGCTCAACTGCATGCCATCCTTATACCATTTCACCTCAGTCTTGACATCAGACACTTCACAGCTCAGTGTGGCTTTCTGGGATGCTGAAACCTTCACTTCCCTCTGATAAGAGTCCTTGTTGGAGAAGGTAGCTTGAATGTCTGTTGCAGAAATTAAAATTTAGCAATAGTCTCAGAATCTGGATTTAGTAGTTTGCACATGTTTAATTGAGTGACTGGAACCTTAAAAAAATAAAAAACACGCCAGAACACTGACATGGTGTTCTTACCTTCCACACAAATCTTAAAGACCAGCTTTTCATTTCCAATTTCACAGGTATATTCTCCAGCATCCTTCTTTTGCACATTCTCCAGCAGCAGCTGGCGAGTTTTGCCCTTTGACTCCATGTTAAGAGTCTTACTGGAGCTCAACTGCTTGCCATCCTTGAACCATTTCACCTCAGTCTTGGGGTCAGAAACCTCACAGCTCAGCGTGGCCTTCTGGGAAGCTGCTACTCTAACCTCCTTCTGGTAGGAGTCTTTGTTGGAGAAGGTGGCTTGAATGTCTGGGGCAGATTTACAGTAGAAATACAGTATCAGAAACTGCATTTAGTTTTATGTAAACATTGGTTTAGTCATGGTTGATTTGAGTCACTGCAACCTTAAAAAAGCCAAAACGCTAGCATGTTGTTCTTACCTTCCACCCGAATCCTAAAGACCAGCTTTTCATTTCCAGCTTCACAGGTATATTCTCCAGCATCCTTCTTTTCCACATTCTCTAGCACCAGCTGACGGCTCTTGCCCTTTGACTCCATGTGGACAGTCTTACTGGAAATCAACTGCTTGCCATCCTTAAACCATTTCACTTCAGTTTTTGCATCAGAAACTTCACAGCTCAGTGTGGCCATTTGGGAAGTTGAAACCTTCACCTCCTTCTGATAAGAGTCCTTGTTGGAGAAGGCAGCACGTGTTTCTAAAAAGGACATTCATTGTTTTAGTGAAACATCAGAAAGGATACAGTTAAGGACTGCAAAAATACCTCAATCAACTCCAATAGAAAAACTCACTGACTTAATAATACATGCAAATTTCAATAACCTCTAAGTGAGACTAATCTATAATTGTCTGTTATTGAGTTTTTCTATTATAACTACATTACATTAGGTACTCAGAAAATAGCTCTACCTTTCGAAGGACCATTACTGTCCTCAGTAAGATTTGACACTGGCATAATAAATGACATGCTAGACTTTAATATAACTTTTACAAGGCTGGTATAACTTTTAATTTGACTTATTAAATCATTTATTAGCTGTAAGAGCATTTAGCGTTTAGCTTCACTTTTAAAAAAAACATAAAGTTATGACATTAATTAGGTATTGTGGCATGTCTGATTAATCCTGCTCGTTTAAATTTTTAGTTTCAGACTAATTAGCGCATAGAATTACCTTTTATCTTGACCAGGAATGTCATTTTGTCTTCTGCCGTCTCACACGAGTAGTGTCCTTCATCGCTCTGCTTGGCACCCCTGATGACCAGCTTCCTTTGTGTCCCCTGAGATATAAAAGTTGTCCTCTTGTCCTCCATTATTTCTATCTGTTCTTTCTTCCACACAACAGCAGTTCCAGGAGAAGCAACATCACAGCTCAACACCACGTCGCCCACCAGAGCATCACTCTCTTGGGGCTGAGCCCTCGGCTTGTTAACAAACTTGGCTGGTTCTTCTATTAGTGGAAAATGGAGAATTAGACGCCACACCTCTCTGATTTCAACATGATTAAGTAGAGAAAATACACATATTATTAAACATGGCGTAAGAAACCATGACATCCACTGTATATTTGTATATAATTTAACTGTGAAAAATGCTAACGCACACATGTGACAACCCAAACTCTTGTGAGTGACGTGTTTAGACACGAACTTGCAGTAAATTCAAGTCTAACAGTCATTTTAATGCCACAAATACTCATCACATTCCAAGTATACTGAATATGATACCTGAAAGTACATGAGTGTTAAGCAGATCTGTTACCTGACAAATACACCCTCCAGTTGAACTTTCTGTGCTGGGCTAAGCACTACTCAGCACTGATTTTAATTGCAAACCGCATACACCACTGTGTATTTCTCTCCTATTATTTGGCAGGATAGGCTCTACACTATAAACACAGTTTAAAGTTCCATTTTCATGTATGTTAATTAATTGTAAATATAATTTGTTCTACTTCAGGCTTGAAGGCTAAAAAAAAAACATGATTACTGAAGGTCAGAAAATTAAGCGGCTTGTTTCACCTTTCAGGGCAAGCTGGACAGACATTTTATCGCCGTCACACATGCATTCATAGATGCCCACGTCTTCACGGTCAACGTTGTGGACTGTCAGTATGCGTTTACGCTCCACACTTGTGGCTTCATATTTTTTGCCCATCCTCAGTTCCTTCCCATTCTTCATCCAAACAACCTAAAACACAGACAGTACAAGCAGTTAACTTAAAAAAAGAAAAAAACTACATCCCATCATGTCCACCGATTTTTGAGAAATTTGGTGTTTGTCCCTTTGGACAATGCATCTCAAAACTTACTATACTGTTAAAATACTTTTATTTATTGTGGGTTTTTTAAAAATAATAAAGTGCATGTTGTCACCTGGATGCTTGAATCTGATACTTCTGTGTACATCTGAGCAGAGGAGTGCATGCTGTAAGTAAACACCTCCACCTGAGAAGACTTGTTGGTGAAACGTGCGCGTGCGGCTAGAGAAGATCAATACAAAATATCAGGAATGTTGTTAAAGTTATTCTGTTTAAGTTTTCAGAAACGTTTTCTTTCTTACCCTTCACACTAAGCGTGGAAACACTTTGAGATCCGCCACCTACAAACTTGACCTGTGCTCCATTTAGTTCCATGGACACCTCTCTGATGACCAGCGTGTGTGTGGTCTTTGAGCGTGTGATCAGATACTCAGATCCACTGCGGATCATTCTGTCATTTATTGTCCAGGAGCCGGAACATACAGCTGAGAGTTCAACAGTGAAGGTTGCTTCTTCACCTACATGTGCACTGCAGTTCACCAGGCCTGTCTTCACTGATGCTGTGGGCTCTGAACAAATAAACGTAACAACATTTACTGGAACACACAGGTTTAAAAGAGTTTATTTTCATTTTAATATGAAGACTTTCATTCTCACCTAGGTAAAACGTTCCAGGAACCTCCAAATAGGCACTCTGACCAAAATCATTGACCGCTGAGATCCGGAACTGATAGCTCGCTTCTTCTGAAATTTCGCTGATGGTGTATTCAGTGCTAGACACAGTGGTACTAGTGATTTTAACCCAGGTTTGGGCTCCCACCTTCCTGCGTTCAATGATATAGCCAGTGATGGGCACAGGTCGTTCACTGTCTGGTGGAGACCAGCACAGTGTGATCGATGAGTCTGTCTTGTTCTGCACCACTGGCTCAACTGGTGGATCTGGGGGATGTTTTCTTGGTGCTGAGATCAAAGTTTAGAATATTGTTAATCAACAAATGGAATCTCTCTCTAAACATCAAAAGCAATTATGTGTACTGTTGAAACATTATTTAAGAAATTCATTAGTAGCTGTGGTGTCATTCAATTTCATTTTATAACATCAATATAATAGCAAATAAAATAGGAAACCACTTGTGAGATATTGTGATTTACAAATGCATTCACCTGTGACAGAGAAGCGGGTGGATGTCTTGCAGTCAAGGGCGTTGAAGGCCACCTCACCCGAGTCCTCTGCAGTGCATTCACGAATGGTCAGAGTGTACTGTCTGTTAATGCGGGCTATAATAATTCGGGAGTCCTCTTTCAGCCTTTCCCCATTCCTGGTCCAATATGCATCATCTACCGGTTTCTCCAGTTCCACACAGAAGATCACGGTATCGCTAACCGGCACCACTGTCCTCCTCGGCAGCTTTTTAGTGATGTTGCCTGAAAGAGCAGAGAAAACCACATAAAGAATCTTTTGCGTTGCATCAGGTTATTCATCACCATTCTGGCCACCCATATTGCAATAGCTTCCTCTCAGAGCTTTTACCCAGCACTGTAAGTTCGGCCACGGTGCGACTGCCTTCATTCATCTCACAGATGTACACGGCATCATCATTGGTGGTGACATTATGAATAGTAAGGCGACGCAAGGTCCCCTCAACATCCATGCGGTACTTGGCATTTTCCTCCAGACGGGTCTCCTCCATAAACCAGCTGGCCTTTGTGTTCAGCACCGGTACCTCACACTGTAGAGTTGCTGTTTCCTTTTCCTTCACCTCGACATCTTGTAGCTTCTTTTTGAAGGGAATCGTTGGCTCTGGCAAGGATACATATTAGTGAGCATACAGAAGACAATTTTTTTTAGCTGGAAGTCATGACCATATTGACTGGGTCTCCAAAAATGGGTGTATATTGGGTTAATTTAAGGGGGAAACACCCTCAAAAAAATAACAGCATATAAGGCAAGAACAAAGTTGACCATGAAATAAAACAATGCAATGCATTATAATGTAATGCATTTTTTACATTTACATGATTTTTGTATTCACACTCACAGTACAGTATGCCTTTGGCTCTGCTTTACCATCATTTGAAATCTGAACATGTTTACAAAAAAACAGCCTTAAATGTCATGAACTTCACACTCCTAATCCCTTCACATGGGCGTCACTGCACTTTGCACTGCAATGGTGGACTGGTATTCGGCTAAGTTTCTGTGACCTTTCTCTAAGGTGCCTCTGGCATGAGAGTCAAGATTAAGACACAGTAACAAGGTAGCAAAACATTGTTGCTACACTACTTCTAGCTAAAATTAGAATTTACAGGTGTACACCTGTAAAAATTATTATATCAGTCTAGGCTTAGTTAGCAAATAATTAGGATATAGACTAATGCTGCAAACCTGAAGACATCACTTGGAAAGTCACCCAAATAACGGTGTGAGGAATTAGTTTGTAGCTAGATATCATAACAACTGTGAACTAATCATCACAAGCAGAAAATAGGTGTAATGCTACACCCTCTTCGAACACTTGCAAGCACTTTGCTAAGCAGAGACTGAGCTGGAAGGCAAAGATGACTGTCATTAGTTGATAAAATAACAATTTAAAGGCGGGTGATTTATTAGGACCAACTGTATTTTAACATGGTCATTATTGTGCTGACGTACGTGGTAATGTTATGTGACAGCCTCAGTAAAATTACGATATTCTGTGACTGATACATTATTTATAAACCACTGTACTTGTAGTTTTAATATTAAGCTTATGATTGCACAAATGTTTTTTTTTTTTTTATGTGGTCCCTTTTGTTTACTGATTGGCTATATCTTTTGGAAAATACACCACCCCCAAGACACAGCAATCCAAAAACTTAAACCATTTCAGGAGGAGACATATACAAGACATGACTCAGCTAAGTATAAATGGATCCGGTTGTTCAAGCCACAAATGAAAACTTACTTCTCCCAAAAAGGACTACACAGTGTAAGTTTGCAAGCTTCAAAAATGACATGGGTTTAGTTTTCCACCCCACATCAGCAATAATATCTGCTTTGGTCCAAGTGTACCAATACTCACTCAGACAGCAGATGGATCAATTACTGAATTAAGTAAGTACCTGCAGACATTATTCTTACCTTTGACAATCACTAGCACAGCGCTATAGGTTTGTCCAGCCAAGTTGGATGCATTGCAGGTGTACAGCCCATTATCACTTTGTTTGCAGTAGAGCACCTTGAGGATGAAGTTCTCCGCCTGGTCCTCATACATAATATGTCTGCGGCCCTCACTGATGTTCGCCCCATCCTTCCTCCAAATGATCTGAGGTTTGGGATGGCCTGTGACGAAACAGCTAAGCTTGGCGTGTTTACCCTCAGTCACCGTACAGGTGCGGGTAAACACACCTTTGGGCAACATGCTTGTTAAAGCCGAAACCCTCTGCTCCTGATCGTAGGCGAGTCTCAAGCTTCCAAGTTCCTCTGTGATCATGGAAGACGAAGATGTAAGCGTGGTTGAGGAACTTTCCATGGTGCGGTATAAGGAGATGTCCTTCCGCATTTCTTCTTTCCGCTTCTGCATGTGCGCGAGGAGGGATGTGCTCTTGTCTGCGTTCAGGAGACGAGTATCTTGAAGGTCGACCACCAGAGCAGCAGCGGACTGAGCACGGCCGATTGAGTTCTGTGCACGGCAGGTGTAGGTACCACTGTCCAAGCTCCTAACACTCTGGATTCTCAAGGAGCTGGAGTCATTTTCCAAGGTTATCTTGATGCGGTTGGTCTCACCCAGGTAGCGACCATCTTTTTCCCAGTCGAAGCTGGGTGCTGGATGCGCTACCACCCGACAATAGAAGGTAACGTCGCCCCCTAGACCCACACGGGTGGAAACAGGCTTTACTGTAAACACTGGGGCCCGTTCACTCACAGTTTCCGGCAGTCCCACCTTCAGGGTCACAGCTGCATATGCCTCTCCGACATTGTTCTTGGCACGACACATGTACTGGCCGCTGTCTTCTAGAGTTAGATCGTAGATGGTAAGTCGATAAACATCTCCATCTTCTACTTTTTTGAAGCGTCCACCTGCTGAAAGAAGCATCTTGTCTTTCTCCCAGGTGACCACAGGAACAGGGTTTCCCACAATAGTGCAGCTGAGGGAGGCATCTCGTCCAACGCACAGCGAGAAGGCCTTGGGTCGAGTTAGGAAGCGTGGAGCCCCACCAAATAGATTCTGATCCATTCTTGCTTTCTGCAGAGATAAAACAAGGTACTTTAATAAAAATTTAAGTTGTGGTCAATGCATAGAGGAGAAACACAATAACTTGAGAATATATAAAGCTTTGCATCTTAAATCGCACATCTAAACTCAAGGACGTTTCCAAAAAACTGCTTTTCAAATAATCATATTGTAAGTGATTGTGAATAAAGAGGGTCTGCTAATGACAAATAACCATGTCTAGAAGATCCTGAAATAGACATTTTGAGAAATGAGAGATGCCTACTTTTAGAGATGCCCACTCAAACCTCTCCATATCCCACCACACATTTTGAAAAATTATATAGTCAATTTAGAGTCAAATGTATAAACAGAGCATTAAAACAAGTTTGAGAATTTGTCTTTTTCTATGCAGCAACACACATGCTGATATATAATGTAATATTACACTTTCCTGCATGCAATAAAAAAATTAAACCTGGTGGAAAATAAACATCAAGGAAAATATCTTTGAAGAGCAGAGCAAGCCATTGATATCATGTAGAACAAATGTGAATTTAACTGAAAGATATATTGTCATTGTTTAAAGGGGATAAGGACATTAAAGCAAATGGACATGCACTAAAGCCACAAAACATTGTAAACACAATCAACACTTTTGAGCTTCTTAAAACTTTAGCAATGACCACTGTAAAATAACCTAGGAAGAAAAAACAATCACATTGACATACATATTTATAAAATTAAGATGTCATCAACTTGGATCTCCAACAGAACAATGGATGATCTAGTGAAATCTCACCACAGAAGGTCAGTTTTACTGAGGTGTGTTTAATGGGGTAGAAATCTAGTGTAACAAAGTTAAACAAAAGGATGTTGGTCTTTGAAAAGCATGACATTTGCCATCTCTAACACCTCGCTCCCCTGAGCTGCCTGTCCCAAAAATAACCTCAGCTGTCGGGCTCCGTCTGCACTATGTCCATTTGTAGAAGAGATTTGACCTGCTGTCTGATATATATGTTTTTGTCAATGGCATTTTTTTTTTCAAACTTATAAGTTTCGTTCCAAAGAGAAGCAGACGTTTGGATCGCTGTGTGGATCTCTCCTTGCGAGATTTGTATTAAAATAGTGTTCATAAATAAAAACGTTTTATTTAACGTTAACACTTAAACTGAGCTGTAATCAATGTAAACTTGCTGAATGTGCAACACATGTAATAACATAACACAGAAACATTGAAAAGAGAGAAAAAAATCCCTCAGTTATCGAAAGTTTCACGTTTTAAGATTTTATAACGATGAAAAAAATTAATTCGCTTCTTACCTTTTTCGCGTCAAGCTACTGATATAAACCGGTGCAGATGTTCATAAATATCCGATGTTGGCATCTGAAGATATCCTGGTGAAAACAGGTAAATTCCGTGAACTGTAGAGGGGGAGGACAGTGTGTTTTATCCCCCAGTGTCTTTGCTTTCTGTGTGACGCTCCTGTATCGGTCCAGCCTCTCGTTGAAAATAGATCCGTCACTTACCGGAGCAAATGTCGGACTGCGGTGAAGTGACAAGTTATTGTTGACCAGCCGCTTCACCTCAACCTACATGGCAAACCGGTTTAGCATTTTTAGCCAGTTTCTCCAAATTAAGCTCTTGGAAGTTTCTGCAAAGCTATTGCTTTATTTACTTACTGCCGTAACAAATTGCAATTCTATTTTTGAATATTTGCATTCATGGACTGTTGCAGTAGATAGGCAACTTCTGACTAGTGCAATAGCCACAAGGGAGATTAATGGCATTGCATTG
>JAUYWG010000064.1:15623623-15637042 GCA_034779775.1 Enteromius afrohamiltoni | reverse complement strand
TATTTAATATCCTTATATATACATTCAAATTAATTTTTTAACATATTGTTTTACTTAGTAATACTTTTATAGAAAATGTATATTAAATGAAGGTAGCTATTCCAAATATCTTGTAGATCTCTGTAGTGGCACCTGTTAGCAACGTCTCAGACACTTTGATTAATTCACTGTTTGGGTGAGGTGTATCGTCAAACCTGAGATGTATATTTTCCCATTGTGCACGGCGCCTGCGTGCGCAGCCAGCGGCTGTGGAAGAGACGAAACGTAATTCCATTCGTTTGTCTCAAGGTTATAGGCTTCAACGCTAGACAGATAACCTGTCTCGTTCCTTCCCCCAACAACATACAAGTGCTTATCCAGGCAGCAAGCGAAGAAACTCGCTCTCCTGAAACAAAGACAAGATGAAAAGATCGGCTCTTAAAATCAGTCAATGTAGAGACTGTTTACAGCAAATATCCCCGTCGCAGCCAAGAGCGAGAAATTCATCACAAAGGCTTAAGAAATAATTATAGCCATGTTATGAAGAGCTCTTATTATTTTATGAATAATAAGTCATTTTCAGAAGGCATCATACCTCTCCTGCATGGGCGGTAGCTGGATCCAGCTATTGAATCTCGGATCGTACCGACTTACAAAGTTAGTGCTGTGTTTGCCTGTGAAGATGATACGCATATTAGTTTTACTGACATTGTTTAAAAAGATACTAGAAAATATTGTAATGAATTATAAGGAAATCAATGTCTGAGATAACATTAAGTTCATTAAGTATTCAGCTTCTACATGTTTTTACCATTAGGGTTCCACTGGTCTTCTCCACCCAATAAAAGCAGGAAGTTCTCCACCTCAACCACACAGTGATGGGCGCTGTTATACGGCATTACTGCAACACAGAAACAAAACTGATGAGTCTAGTGCTTAGAAATGACTCATGAATAGAGAAAGACCAATGCATTAGCCAAGCCAATGATATTTTTAGATCATCAGCATCCATAAATAGACAATTACGGTAAAAATGGTGGCGCTATGCAGACTGGTTTTGCCACATTTTACTGTTGACTACATTTGACAAGTTTAACCATTCAATGCTGTTACTCAAATTATTTTAAGGAAAATATTTATTATTTTATCAACCACAAACCAACAATGCTTGTTGCAATGTTAAACAAATGTAAATATACACACACACAAACACACACATTTGTTTCACTTATATATTATATTAAATATATATATATGTTAATCTTTATATATATAATAACTTTAATTTGTATATAAATTATATACAATATATATATAATAATATAATATAATAGATCATTATATTTGATCTATTTACATAGTATTTAATATTAATTCCTATAAATTTAATTTAACTCTTTCTGTTGATGTATAGTGTATATACACAATGTGGATACACACACAAACACGCACTCTGGTTTCCATTTTTGTGGGGACTCATAGGCATAATGATTTTAATACTGTTCAAACCATATTTCCTATTGCTCTACACCTATATCTAATCCTTACAGGAAATATTTTGCTATTTCAGATTTTCAATGCACTCCATTTTGTGCAATTTATAAATTTGTTTCCTCATGGGGACCAAAATATTTACTGGTATTATATTTGTGGGGTCCCCATAACGTAATAAATACCAGCTACACACAGGTACACCCGGTGTGTATTTCTGTGTGTGTGTATATATATATATATATATATATATATATATATTTATAATTTTTTTTTTTTTCCCACGATATTTAGAATACAATGCAGTCACAACCAATCAAATCATATTTGCTCACATTAACAGCTCTGGTTTGTGGTAGATATACAGGCTGCTTTCCAGCAGTAGTCTTTCCTTTTTCCATGTCTTCTAATTCTCCAGCTCCCGCAAAAGTGACCCCCAGTTGAAATAGAGAGAAATGGTCGTGAGGTGACAGTCATAATGAACATGATCATGTTCACTCCATAAATCTCCGTCCGGTGCCCGTGCAGCGTAAATCAGTTGTACGCTAAGAGCCACCTGTCTGCCTCGATCATTCATTTCCACTGTCACATCTCCGCTGCCTGATGGATCACAGTTGCTGTAAAATTAGACAGCCTTGAATTGCGCTTTTTTCCGATTGGCCTCTTCTACCGCAATCTAACCGGAGTCTGACGCATCGAGGCCTTTCCATTGAGAACGGATGCGGACTGAATCCCACGAGGGGAAACTCCTGACCGTCTCGATGCACACAAAACCAGACTGATTGACAGAGATCTTACTGTCAGAGAGAGAATTATTTGGCGTCTCAGGTGTCTGGAGCCATGCAAGGCTTTTGTGGCCTGCTGACTTTCACTGCTGCTGACGTGACACACGTGCAAACAGACTCACAGTTGGAGGGTGATTTGTTGCGAGATGATTCAAATGATCAAGAGGTCACAGTCTAGGCTTTGTTATTCATCTCACAGCCTGATCTACATAGGTGCAGATGCATCATATTGCTAAACTGACTGATAAGAAACCTGCACGCTGCAAAGACTTACATTATTGACTTTTAAAGCCACAAATACCCTAATATTCAGCTCGCTAGGTCTTTGTTTTTAGGCCTTTATATTAACACAGACAAACAACCTACATGCTCAGTGTATTGAAAAAACTGGTAAGACTTCACAACAAGGTTGCATTTGTTAATATTATATACAGTAGCTACATTAATTCATGTAAACTAACAACTGAAAATATTTCTAAACCATTATTCAGCTTAGTCAATGTTTATTATTAGTATAAATACTGTATCTGTTAGTACTTAACGAACCTGAGCAAACATGACTAACAATAAACATTAGTTTTTTATTAACTAACCTTACAGAGAATTAATTATTAAATTCCCTAACAGCTTGCACATTGGAAATGTTAATATAGTAATAGCCTATTTTAGGACCATTATGACTAGCTTACATTAATTAAAAATACAGGTAGGTACAAATAAACAGCAATATATTGGGTAAAAGTAAAATTTATCATGTGAATTTATAGCGGGATTATTATAATTAATATTGAAAGGGAAGCTTAAACCATCAGGGAAAATATATTTTCAAAAATAAAACAATAAACAAGGTTTTTTTGAAGGGAAATATATGTATATATTTATATTTTTTTTTCTATTTTTTTTTCAGCTAGTTGCCAAGGGAACATTTCTCATTCAGTTTAATTTGATGAAAAAGACTGAAATTAAAATGATCAAAAACTGCATTTGTAGATAATGACTAAAACGACAAAACATAATACAATTAAAACTTTCACTAAAATGTAAAATATAAAAGATAAGAACTATAATAACACTCATTCCTTGTACTGTAGTATCAGTCGAAGAATTTATTCACCATAATGGTGATTATAGTACTGCTTTTAAATGATGCTGTTTTCAAATTCATTGTGAATCATGAATCATGTGAATCAAGAAACTTTGCCAAAAAAAATGTTTTGAATGCATTTACAAATTTGGAAATGTGCTTCATGAAAATAATATTTGTAAATACAGACTTTATGCCATGAAAAAAAGGCATGTAAACTGGTTTTGATCATAGCAGACTGTGTGCACTAGGTGGCAGTCTCACCACAGAGCAGAAAGCCACAGAAGCAGAGAGGCGCAGCCAGTCATGAGAACCATCCTAAATAGTGCTGATGAAGGTTTTAATCAGTCGCCGTTCCCCCCCTTTTGGGTTTCGGCTCATTGCAAAGTTATGATTGAATGTTAATAACCTGCACACCCCAAACGACATCAAGGGGCTGCTGGTGTGTTCACAGGATGATTTTGCAGTTTGGTCGCTCCGCCTGGCCATGGGCCATTTAAGACTCGACGTCTGAGGCAGAAATAAAGGACATTACACTATGACCTTATGAGTGTAAGTTATATAGATCCAGATGTAATTCATTAATGAATGTTATGCGTGCTGCCAAACGCTTACAAGCAGGTTTCGGAGCGTAAGGTGTCTTTGTAGGTCTCACACCTCAGCGATGCAGTGATTGGATGACTGAACACAATCTCAGCCATAAAACAAAATGACTGCACGTCCGTTTATGTCCTTGTTTTGCCTTGGTAAGGAACAGACACTATAGAATCGTTTTAATTAAATCATAATACACTGTGTCTTAGCTAGTTGCTGCACTACTAGTCAAACGTTTGGATTAATTATGTTTTTTTTAAGAAGTCCCTTATGCTCACCAAGGCTGTATTTATTTGATCCAAAATACAGAAAATATAAACAGTGTGAAATATTATAATACTATTTTCCATTTAAATATATTTTAAGATGCAATTTATTCCTGTTTCAAAGTTGATTCAAAGCTGAGTGTTCAGCATCATTACTCCTGTCTTCAGTGTCCTTCAGAAATCATTCTAATACACTGATTTGCTGCTCATTTATTAATTATTACTAGAGCTTAATTGTTAATAATGGTTCTTATTATTATTATCATCAATGTCTTTTGTAACATTAGAAATGTCTTTATTGTTACTTACGATCAATGCAAAATGTGAAGCAGCAGATCTGTTTTCAACATTGATATTAATAGGAAATGTTTCTTGAGCAGCAAACATAATAAAAAACACAATACCTGCTATGTTTTCGAAGAACAACCTCAAAGCATTTTGAATAAGGAGGCTCTTGCTATACCACAAGCCACCTGGAGCTTGTCATATACACATAACAGTGCAACTGACACATTTACAGACAGTACGTGATTGATTCTATACTAGTTTATTTGTACAACAGCATGCCGTTTAAACCATCAACAGCTAGCTCTGAGGCTAACAGATCATAAGCAAGAGCCTTTTTTGAAACTCTGATACATGACTGTATATATATGCTGTTTGTTTTGAGGAAAACATGCATAGGAAAGAAAAATCACCTAAGATATCTCTTTATTGCCTCGATTGTTTCACAGCGGTAGAGCAACTGAGATCTGTCTCGGACGTAGAGAAATCTTTACAGTTTCAGTGATCATAGCAGTGTCTCAAACTGCTAAGATTTGCTAAGTCATCAAAAGTCAAAGGTGAACTCAAACATTTGCGTTTGAGCAATGTTAATATAGTAAATAAGCTTAAAATGAAAATTCTTTCATCATTTATTTCTTATCTGATGTCATTTCTGACTTGTATGCATTTCTGTCTTGAATGTTGGGAACTAAAGCATATTGGACCTTTAGTGTATTGACAAAAAAAACACAGAGACATTTATCTAAATGATCGGCTTTTATGGGCAGCTTTGGAACGACATGAATAAATTACGTCATTTTCATTTTTGGGTGGAATATCCCTTTTATTTTTTCTTTTAGACTAAAATGAACTGCAATGACCACCGTTTCCTGTTCAAATCTCATGCGTCTCTGTGTATCGACACGACCTCACATGAACTACAGGTCAACCTCTGGCTCGTTTGTGTCTAGATTATTTTTTCGGTGGTATTAGAAGAAGACAAAGTTGAGACTTGAAACATACTAACTACAATTTCAAAAAACGACACATTCCATTCCAAGATTACGCTATGACATCACTTTTTATGATTACGATGTTACAATACTCAAGATTCCGACACTTTTGATCTCCGTTGTTGTGATGTAAATCCTTGTAAGAATTCTGATTCTAATTCCTCTCGACAAACAACTGGCAGCACGCAAACCGCTCGAGCTCCTTCCCTGCTGCTCGCGAAGACAAATGCACTTACGAGAACGTTTGCCCTAATAAAGCAGTTCAATAAGAATACGTGTCATCTTCTGATGATGAATCTTCCTGAGATCATTAGATTAAAATTAATCTTGCCGGCGCGCTTATGCAAAAAGACAGAGGCAAAAAAAAACAACAACAACACACACAAGCGAATCCAGGCGTTACAGCTCCACAATGGTGTGAAGGCAGTCACGCTCTGATTAAAAAGTTACATTAAAAGTGATAGTGATACATCATTACCTCCTGCATCTCAGGAAGCTCTCGCTCTATTCTGCTCTGCGACAGAGCACAACCCAACACAGCCAGGGTTCTTCCTGTGGAAGAGAAAAGAGCACGCTAGCAAGGCACTCACTTGTAAGGATCTTCCATGTCTTCTTTTCGTCATCGTAGTACTGAACCAGATTACTAGGGAGGCGGTCGGGACCCGGGGGCAGGCCTCCAACCAACAGGAGCAACCGTTTGTTCGAACGAATCCTGGGTTACAGAGGGACGGGGAGAACAGATTCATTAACAATTCTGTCATTAGCCGTTATTAGTGCAGAGCAATTACATATTGAATGAGTTGCCACGACAAGGTAAAAGCGTGTACAAACACGAGCAGGGAGACAGCAAGCCGAGCAGAAAACATGGGAGAATATTAGTGCTGAATGACTCTATCACCCTCACACGAATGGCAAAAAGTTGTAGAATCAATTAGCTCCACTGCAATGATGTTTCTCTAGGATTCGTGTGCGATGCACAAGTGCACACTAACGCAGGATGTAGTTTTAAGTCTAGTTACTAGTGATAACCAGTTCGAAATTGTGAAATGAACATAATGTGTCGAACAATGTAACATATGTTTATTCATAGCAATGTTATCTTTTAAAGCAGTAATCAGATGTTTGGTTGTGATTCAAGCCAGGTTGAGGTCTTGACAGCCTTTTTGTTCTTATCCCATTGGCCAAAGTTGTGCATGTGACTACTGTCAACAGCGGTTTAAACTCAACATTTACAATCCCTTCAGCTCTTAGATTAAGCATAGGAAATGAATGGCCAATGAAACTACGCAGTCTTCAACACTAGGATTATCGTCAGGACACTAATAAAGTCATATACTGATTCCCTCTTTTAAAGTTTGAAGTTCATGGATGATGCTCAGCAGCTGATGTTAACACTTGCAAAACAGAGCAGGTGGAGAGAGCCGATAATAGCAATCAAACAATTCATCAATCTAACTCTATTAGCAAATGCATACTAATATACACATCAAGCCCTTTTGACTTTCTGATTTCAGAATTGAAAATAGTGGCATTTAAAATTAGATTATCTCATTGCAAACAGTCTCTCTCTCCAACAACTGATTCCAGTTTATTCCACGGTCACCTATTCCTGCTAATTATCCCATCTGCAGACTGCAATAATGTCTGCAGTATGCAAGCTTGCAACAGTGCTGAAATTAATCAACCCTGAAACAGCACTATGAGGAATAGAACGAGGATCTCACAGATAAGGAAAGCGTGGAAACTGTGTGAACAAATACGGGATCAGATATTGCAAAGAAAGACTGCTAATCTAATCTAATTCCCTTCACAAGTTAACTATGCAGCCTGTAAGAGAACACGTGAGATTGATCTGTTTACTGACACCTGTCACAAGCCTGCAGTGATGATCACGTGCATGGTGTGTTGTGTAGTGATTTACATTGTGCCTGACATATACACACGCTAAAGGATAAAAACAAACACACAAAACTGTAAAAAAAAAAATACAAGTACTTGATATTGCTTTTCTTCCATGTGTAGTTTTATTTTGCTGGTCTACAACAAAAAAAGTTTCCATAGACCCAACCCCAAAATTTTGATCTATGGAAAGGTGATCCTACCTGCTGGCTGTGGTCTGTCTGCAGTGCTGTCTGAAGGGCATCAGGTGGTAGTTCATGGCATCCAGGAGCAGTTTCTGGCAGACCGGGTCGCTCCTCATAAAGTCCACCGACTGCACCCTCTCCACCAGCTCCGGGGCAGGGATCAGGGCGAAGCGCAGGCGCTTCATCAGGTCGGGAGCATAGTGCATCCTGGTCTCCCTGTCGTGCTCCAACCACAGTACGGACATCTGAAAGAGCGCCAGCTCCGACTCCACGGGCGGAGGCAGGGCGTCCAGCATGGCGCACATCTCCTCAAAGTTCAAGAGGAGCACGTCCTCCACCAGGTACTTGTTGGCGAGCTTCTTGGTCTCGTCCAGCCCGTGCAGAGCTGCGATCTTGCAGATCTGCTTGTAATTCTGCACCGAGATCTGGTCGTTGAGGAACTGCACGCTGAGTTTGGTGATCTGCGGGATGTTGAGGATCTTGCTGACGGAGAGCACCTCCTCCACCGTGTCCAGGGAGAGGGTCACGTTGGCCGTGTAGAGGTACTCCAGCACCAGCCGCAGACCAATGGAGGAGCAGCCCTGCAGAACCAGGTTGTTGATGGTGGAGCGTGGGCTGGGCAGGAGCTTGTCGTCGGGGGAGGAGGACGGGGTGCCGCTGCTGCCTTGGTCCTTCGCCGTCAGCCCGTCTTCTCTGCTCAGCATGTGCGTGGAGAACAGGGACCTGAAGTACTGCGAGCAGGACGCCAGAACGGCTTTGTGGCAGTGGAACTGCTGTCCCTGCGCCGTGAGAGTCACATCGCAGAAGAGCTGCTTCCTCCACAGCAGGTTGAGACCGTGCAGCAGAGTGTCGCTGTGAGTCGGGTCAAACGTGGAGGTTCGGTCACCCGATCTGGACATGACTTCGGGGCTGCGCACACCTCCTGCGAGTAAACAATGCCATTGGTGCACTACACTGCATGGAAATGCATCAGGCGGTTTTGTAAAAGCGTACGCATTCGGTATGCATCTTATTCATTCATTCATTCATGCATGCATGCGAGTTGGATTCGTGCAGATATACGGTACCACATATACATGCAAATGCATTAAGTTTGCAGCATGCAAGCGCATGCATTTCCCAGGCACACGCGTCATCTTTGCATACCCATCTATGTATCTCATGCATGCGTTCGTGAGCACGTCAAATCCGATGTTCGCCGCGGGCTGAAACAAACTACGCCGGGTTGTTGGAAAGCGAAGCCCACGATCTAGCCTACAAACTGCCCGCTATCTGCGATCCGGCCGCGCTCACACACACGCGCTCGCACGCGCACGCACGCACCCCGTACAAGACATAAATGCATGCACACATTCCCCCCGATATGCGATACAAAAGCAATTAGTTTGTCTCCCGCAACATCAGCATCATCACCACCGTAGATGTGCGGTTGCGCATCGCTTTGGTCGGCGACAACACAATGCGATCGCTCCGTTCAACAACACGCGCGGTGTTTCTCGCCCAATCTGAGGCAGAACAGCAGAAGAAACGGCAACTTTCAGCCCGTGGCACATTTACGCACTGTGCGCACCCGTGCCGAATGCTAGTAGTAGGTATCCAAAACTTACCTGACTTGATGAAAAGTAAAGCTGCGGCTCCTTCAGTGCACTTTCTTTGTTCGGTCCTGTTGGAAAAGTCTATGATCGATGGATCAGAATCCTAACCATTGATCCCCGCTCATTCAAGCTCATTGATCATTTATGTTTCCTCTGAATTAACAACAAGAAGAAGTGTGTGTGAGTGTGAGAGGAGCCGTGTGCTTTCTGCAAGAGAAGAAGAAGAAGAAGAAGAAATATACGTGTGACAAATTATGCTACCAAGAAACAACACATCATTATCCTTGGGCCTGGGGCTCAGTGAGTCGTAACGAGAGTAATAGGAAATCCACGGTCGGGGAGAGAAACGGACGCGCATGGCCGGTGGAGAGAGACCGCGCAGGGGTATGGATGCTGGAGAGACTCGCAAAATTATGGCTCAAGGCTATTGTAAAAACTGTCGAGCGTAAATGACTGCGATTTCAAACATCTATGGAAAAAGAGGAGAGGAGAAAAGGCGAGTCTTTCCTCTCTTTCTCTCTGCGTTATGGAGAGAACCGTCAAGTTTTAGTGCGCATTGCTAATTAGTCAATTTCTCTGTTCCTTCACAGCCCGACGCCTCTGCTGCTGAGCTGAAACTGCTAATTTCTGGGACCAGCCTTTTTTTTGGGCTCTGAACGGGGGATGGATGAATGGCTTGTCTCGCACAAATGACAAAAAGCCCCCCTCTGCCTTAATCTCCATCGCCAAAATAACCCCATCTTTTTCTCCTTTTGCTTAGTCCTTCAAAAGAACGAACAAGGGACTTTGGGCAAACTTGTCTTGTGGTCTTGAGTGAGCATCACGGACGTGACATCAAATGCATAGAACGTCAAATAAAATAAAAAAAGGCAAATAAAGTTATTTAGGTCTGCGTTGTTTAAATCAGGTTTTTACCAGTAGCACATTCTGAAATTTCAAATGCATTTCTCACGCTAGAAGGGGTACAAACTCAAATAGGTGCCCTGATGTGCATCTCACCAAATGCAAAATCAAAGGAAACTACCCAAAATGCTTCCACTGTAACCTGTTCACTCAAAAAAATGCATTTGTTTACACTAAAATAATTTTATTCAGCTTATACATATAGCAGGCACCCTCTTATAATGTCCATTCAAGTGTATTGACCAAACAACTGGCAACTGTGTACATACTGAAACAGAAAAGCAGGTAGCAGGTAACTAAATCTTCATATTGTAACATGAAATAACTGCTTGACATGCAAGGCGGATTTATAATGCTACATAGCCATCTGGAAAACAGCATCAAGCTTGCAAAGCCATTAAAAGAAAAGGTTTGAGATAAAGCATATGGATCAAGTGAAGGATTCAACTTTTTTTGTTTCTGTTTTTTCGACATCATAAATGGCTAGATATAGCACTTCCTGTGCTCCTAATGAAAGTTTTACTGCTGATGCATTACTCATATGTCCTCATGCGTTCTCTGATAGTTCTCCTCGCACACCGGGCTATTCAGTGCAGAGAACATCTTACTTAATCGAATAATCTGCAAAGGAGGATGCAAAAATGCACTTCATGGAGAAATAAATAAAAAAAGTAGACTGCTGACAGGTGCTACCTAAGCATCAGATTGAAGTATTTTGGACAATGTTATATAATTGCATGTATTTATTTTGTATTAATAAGCAAAAATAAAGACCTAAACATTGTGCAGTTGTTCAATTTCCAATATGTTCACTAATAAAGCGAGTGTGGTGTTGTACACTAGATTGCATAGCTTTGCATTACATCCAATCCTGTAGAACCCATACATCAATATTTTATACAGCTCAACTGTCATCATGTGACAGCTTGTGGTATTATGACATTATGAAATCAAACCATTGCATTACTCTTAAAAAGAACAGAATATGATGAAACTGTACCATTTGATAAAAGAGTGATCAGCGATTAGTCCATTTCAGAACATATTATGAGCTAAAGGAACACGAGTTGATAAAATATAGAATATATAGAATATATCAAGTCATGCAGCATTGCAATGTATATGCCCAATTAGTCAAACATATGTACTGTTTGTTAGTAGGTAAGATTAACGCTTCTGAATCGTCATATTATAACATAGTTGCTTGACATGCAAGACAGATTTATAATAGTACATAGCCATCTGGAAAACAGCATCAAGCTTACAAAGCCATTAAAAGAAAAGGTTTGAGATAAAGCATATGGATCAAGTGAAGGATTCAACTTTTTTTTGTTGTGCTTTTTGAGCTTTTGACACCATGAACGGCTAGATATAACACTTCCTTCGCTGCTAATGAAAGTTTTACTGCTGATATGTGCTCATGCGTTCTCTGATAGATCTCCTTACGCTATTTGATGAAGTGAAAGAATGAATTAAAATAACTTCACAAAATTCACTAAACTGATTTCTTATCGCCAGAAGGTGTCCGTCTCACTCCAAGAGGGCCTTAAGACACTTTAGCACTGGCTAAATGATAAAAAAAAACTTCTATTTTCTTATATAAATTATGTCTCAGGCTCCTCCTGCAATATAAATAGGATTTTTCAAATCATAAAATCATAACTCTGATTTCTTAGAAAAACAGTAACACGCCTTTGCTCAAAGAAATGCATGATTTGAGGCATTACAAAATGTTGCTGGATGCGTTGTGATTGATAGAAACCACACAAATAATCATATAATTCAAACGATATTGGAAGAGCATTTAGCAGGACAGTAATATGTTTTTATGGAAAGAACAAATGTAGAGCTAGTGTTACGTGACAGCTTGAATAGAGATCTATCCTTTGGTTTCAGCCGAAAGCAACTTTCTGAATACCATTTTAGTAACGGATTATCTGAAGTACCTGGGATTACAATGACAGTTTTCCTCACTCCTCCTCAGTGAAGAGTTTTTGCTCGTGACTTGAAGAGACCAGGGGGCTCAATTGATATGACATCAGCTAATTCTCTGTTGACTTGTTATACAGGATGAGATGGCCGTCTTTGAGTCTTTAAGCTCTGTACTGCTACAGGGCTCTCCGGGGGCCGGCGGACTTTAGACGGAGGGGCACTCCGCTTGTGCCACGTTATGGAGGGGTGTTGAGTGAACCTCGTCACGTTAGAAGTAGAATCCGTGGACTAATTAAACCCTCCGAGACTGCAAAACGCAGACCAGATTTACAACTCTCTCCACAACTGTTAAACCAACTCCTATTTATCGCTCAAATTACAGACACTGCACCCATGAGTGGACCGCAGGCCAGACGTCAGTGCAACTGGATTTTATGTCACGTTCAGCATGGAGGTGCATGTATGTGTGATGTTGAAGGCACATGGCGAGGAAATATGTCCTATCAAGATCTGAGCCTGGAGTCTAGTTGTCCGGCAAAGATGGTTGAAATATGGATATACGGTCATTTGCTTTTAAGGTTAAAATACACTACCATTCAAAAGTTTTAGAACAGTAAGATATTTAATGGTTTTTAAAGATGTTTCTTCTGCTCATCAAGGCTGCATTTATTAGATTGAAAATCCAGAAAAAAACTGTAATATTGTGAAATATTATTTCAATTTAAAATAAGTGTTTTCTGTGTGAATATATTTTTTGGAATCTTTTGGAATCTTCCTTTTTTCAGGATTCTTTGATGAATAACATGTAAAAAACAACATAATTTTCTTAACCCAATAAAAAACATTTCTAAAAAGTAAATCTATGCTGTGAAATTTGTTCATTTAATAGATCATTTGTTAATAAAGTATTAATTTCTTTAAAAACCATTACATATCTTACTGTTCTAAAACTTTTGAACGGTAGTGTATGTATTTAAAATTGTAAGAAAAAAGATAGATAGATAGAATGATAGATAAAACGATAGAAAGATAGAATGATAGATAGATAAACAGATAGATAGAACAATAGATTCTGTAGATAGATACTGTTAATAGATAGATAGATGATAGATAGATAGACAGACAGACAGATAGATAGAATGATACATAGAATGATAGATAGAACAATAGATAGATAGATAGATAGATAGACAGACAGGTAGATAGATAGATAGATAGACAGACAGACAGACATACAGACATACAGTTAGATAGATAGATAGATAGATAGACAGACAGACAGACAGACAGTTAGATAGATAGTTAGATAGATAGATAGATAGATAGATAGATAGATAGATAGATAGATAGATAGACAGACAGGTAGATAGATAGATAGATAGATAGATAGATAGATAGATAGATAGATAGATAGATAGATAGATAGATA
>JAUYWG010000064.1:15598835-15623523 GCA_034779775.1 Enteromius afrohamiltoni | reverse complement strand
TAGATAGATAGATAGATAGATAGATAGATAGATAGATAGATAGATAGATAGATAGATAGATAGATAGATGGATAGACAGATAGATAGATAGGTAGAGAGATGATCTGTACTGATACTATATAATATTAATATGAATGATATATCTATAATCATTTGGAAATTAGACGTTATAGAAGCAAAAGCGAGAATGAAATTTGAATGATTGTTCATTAATGTGTCAGCTCAACATACAGATAAACATCATCAGTGTGTGTGCTTGCTGGGAACTGAACCCATGACCTTAGCAACATGATTTGGTCAAAATTACTTTGGGAAAAAAATAGAAACATCATTACAGCATCAAGGCATAACTACAAACGCTCTCCTAATGCACAAACAGCTGTACATTTTCCACAGAGCATCAGCGAAATCACGGCCTCGCTGCAAACATACACCGTTAACACAAAGAGAAAGCTAATCTAAAACAATCCATCTACAGAAAGCAGGCTGAATGGGGCCGAGCGAAGGCAAAGTTTGAGCTTGAAACTCTTCCAGGCATATTTCCTCTGCCTGGCTGCAGAGGAGAGAGTATGCTAAGATAGAAAGTATTATTTTCCTAAATGGAAGGTGTCAGATGGTCACGCTGAGGTGATCGGCTGTTCGAGATCACTGCTTCCCATCTGCAATTTGTGACGTGTGAAAGATTCAGCCCAAATGTGCTCACAAACTGGAAATCCACAGCACTTTTTCTTATCGGTGCCAAGCAAGATAACCAGCTGCTTTACAGATCAGGGAACATATCATATTAATATCATGGAGTGTTGTGATATCATCTTGTTTGTAAAAATATTTTTGTTAACTAAGTGTGGTGGGACGGCAACCTCTGAAAGTGGCTGTTTTATTTATTTATTTATTTATTTATTTATATATTAAATCTAATTTTCGCACAAAGTATGTGAAAAGCTCTTGCATATTAGGCCACTGGCTGGAACAGGAATTATTTTGTTTAAATGAATGGAACGCTGCAAATGTATTTACTACAGCTTTTGCATTTCGTTATCAGCACTAGATGCTAAGCTAGTGTGGAATTACATGTGATATTACATGTCTTCATTTTAGAAATGCCCCTCTAAATGTATTGGAGCTGCAAAGCAAAGGTCAGAGTTATTTAACACTTGGTAACAAACAGTGAAGATGTGATGAAAGCATGCATTAGATGACACCTACACCACTCGTGATGCTAATAAATGAAAGCTAATCTTGTTAGTGTAGGACTGGGAGCAGTGCTTATGCATCACTGCAATTAACAAATTAACTATGTTCTTGTATTTAATGTTTTGTTTTCTTCTGTATGCTGAGATGCTTAGCTTTTTGAAATGTTATTAAGAGAGCAGCTAAGCTGTTTTGCATCATATTTAAAACAACGTTAAATATTTAGGAAATGTCCTGCTTTTCTACCTAAATGCAAACTTCATATACTGTATATTATTTAGGGTTATTTGACTAACCTTATTCCTAGTAAAACAAAAATTACAATGTGAAAAGCTTTACAGAGGGAAAAAAACAGTTAAGTAATATCATTTTTTAAAATCAATAATAAAATGCAAAAAAAAAAAAAAGTAATAACATATAAATAACATATATTATTTTTAATAAATTGTGTTTTTGTCCTTTTAGGCAGGGTTATTGTTTTTAACTAAAACCATTAAAAATGATTACTTTAAATAAAATGTACATTAAAATAAAATATACATAATATTTATATTATATATAATAATATATAATTCTATTATTTTAGCTAGTTGCCATGGCAATATTTGTAATTTTTGTTTTGTTTAAATTGAAGTAATAAAATAACATAACATAATAAAATATAATAAATATAGCACACATTAGATATAGATATAATATATTTTTATTTTTATATTTATATTAAAATAAAACATATATTAGGAGACAGAAATCTAAAACTTTTAAATAATTTTGATAATAATAATTAATTAATAATAATAATTATTAAAAATAATTAACAGAATATATAAAAAATTTAATTCAGAATTTTAATTAAAGGAGGGAAAAATAAATGAAAAAAATGTGGGTAGTAAAAAAACAAACCTTTAATATTAAAGACAAACCTCTCTCATGCTATTTGTAACTCTAAGAATTAAGATACATTTTTGTCACTTTATTTGTGTGTTAAGTTTACTAAATCTTTGTTGTCACACCATAGGACATGGTCCAATTTTTATTCATTAGCTGCATGTATCAGTGATATTAAATACACTCTTTCCAGGTTCTGTCACAGATCCATGTATAACTGCTAGTATACAGTGTATATTCAGTAACTTTCAGTAATAATCTGAGATATATTTGTATAATATGAGGAACATACTGAGACTGTGGCCCACAGGGGTGTTGATTAGGTGTGGAAGTTGGGCGCATTGTGTCTCCATCACATATGGGGTTCTAATGGGCGACTCCTGGACCAGGTGGGCCCCGGTGTTTAGAGACCTGCAGACGATCACTCATGACAAAGAAAACAGCAGAAGAAGAGGGAGAGCGAGCGAGAGGGAGGTATCAGGGTACTGGTGTGTACCTTAGGGAGCAGCTGGGCAGCTAGGACAGAGGCATGATGGGATACTGGAGGAACACTGGCATGTGTGTGTGTGTGTGCCACTAGCGGGTAGCCACCCTCAGGGTTGGCAGCGGCGAAGGAGCCGTGTGCGCTGGAGCGGCCGTGGACGCAGTGGCGCGATCACCTGGGGAAGGTAAAGCCAGCGGAGCAGAGCTGATGCTTATTTCTGGGGAGGACTGGGAGATTTTATTCGTTAAAGCAGCGCCCAAACACTTACAGCCTCAAAAATATAGCTCAAAAAATTAGAACAAAGAAAACCACATGGGAATTGGAAGTAGGAAAAGAATCAGATGGTAAATGATTAGAAGAACAGGATTATTTGTCACCTTCGAAAAACAAGCAGAACTCATTTCTAAAGAGTTGGTTCATTGGTAAAAACTGCAAAAAAATAAAATAAAATAAAAAAAATAAAAAGCATGAGTGTTTTAGATCGTAATAGCATAATATACATGTAATTTTAATTATTTTATTATTTACTTCATATATATATATTAGTGCTGTAAATCGATTAATCGCGATTAATCACATCCAAAATTAAAATTTTGTTTACATTATTATCATAAACACAGAAGACATAAATAAATTATGGATATATAAATACACACACATACAATATAAATCTTTAAAAAATGTACATGTGTTTACATGAATATATTTAAATTATTATATTTTGTATAATATACTAATATATTGAATATATAAACATAAAAAAAATATGTATACATGCATGTGTTTGCATTTATATACACGCAATAAATACACAGTACACACACATATATTATGTAAAGAAAGAAAATTATTTTGGATGCGATTAATCACAATTAATTGTTTGATGGCACATATATATATATATATATATATATATATATATTTTTTTTTTTTTTTTTTTTTACACATTAAAAAGTGAGTGACAGTAAAGACATTTATAGGACATTTTTTGTTTTTCTAATAATCAAAAATATTTCAAATATGTGTTTTTGAAATTTGTTTAAATGAAATATGAAGTTGCACAAGTGTTTTAACATTGATAATAATAAGAAATGTTTCCTGAGCAGCAAATCAGCAAATTAGAATGATTTCTGAAGGATCATGTGACACTGAAGAACTGAAGTAGGCCTAAAGATGCTGAAAATACAGCTTTACAATTACATTTTAAAACACATCAAAACTGAAAAGTTATATTAAATTGAAATAATATTTTATAACATATATAAGTTTTATTGTATTTTTTGAACACATATCATCCTTCTATTATTGTATCAAAATTAGCATCGTCCATACTTTTTGTATTCTTACACTAACATTGAGTCAAATAACAGTCATTCACTGACATGAAGTCTTTAATTTGTCTCTGGTCTTTTGTTCTGACGCCAGCGGTTCCCCCTTCGAAAATGCGTTTTGTGTCTAATATGGTCAGCGCCACACAATTACTCCCTCCAGTGAAAAGTGAAACAAACGCAGGGCATGCAGAGCATTTTGCATTATCTGCGCTCCTTGGATAGTCTAACAATAATAACTGTAAGACAACGTCAAGCCGAGGCTGTCAAGCTCAGCTAGCACGTATTAGAACTTTAGAAAGGAAGTTTGGGGTGAAATGGAGTGCTAAAAACTGTAGGACTCAGAAATTCTGTATTTATGCATTGTCAGATAATATGAATGCATATATATGTATATATAAATGTATAGGACAGACTATATCCTGTTTTCAGCTCTAACCATGTATGTGAATGTGAATTATTTTTAATTCGACATGCTCTAGAGTATTTATAATGTGAATTATATTTTACTTTAATAAAAGATAATTATTTACAATTATAAAATGTAATTATTTTATACTTTATACTAAAATGGCCCAAGCACAGCACAAAATTAAAAACTATATTTTATTTATTAAAATATGTATTTGTATAAACATTACAATATTTAATAAATTCAATAATGTTAAATATATTTAAAATATTTAAAATAATATTTATATATACATTTTCAAATAAAACACACACACACACACANNNTTATATATATATATACATTTAAAAATAAAACACACACACACACACACACATATATATATATATATATATATATATATACATACATACATTAAAATAAATATTTTTTTTATATCTATACAAATAGTTAATAGAAGAAAATCGTGATATATATTTTAAAAATCTATACTATATCTTTTTTTTTTATAAAATAAATAATATGAACTTTAATAAATAATATGTCTTTTACAGAGCTATTGAAAATGGCTTCAGCAGATTTGGAACAAAATGCATGAGTTTTTGCAATTTTCAAACAAACCGAGAGTTGAATAAATGATGCCAATATTTAAATTCAAACCCAAAAGTTTAAATGCCTTGAGTATGTGTCAGTGTGAACATGCCACAAGAGCAACTGACATTTCGTTTCCAAGGGATAAAAGTCACAAAAGTTAAGAGAGCACTTCTATGCCTGTAACATACCTGTGTGCATCCATCCAATCAAACCCAGTCTCATCATATGCGTTACATGTTAATGACATCTGTTACAAACACAGATATAACACTACATCCACAATCACGTTAGGCCCAAAGCTAAGCAGTATGCATTTGTTGTCACGGTGCAAGTATTAATAAAGAGATTTTGTCAAACGTAACTTGTGTTTAATTGCCGTCAGGGCGGTTTGACTGAATCCGTCCTTCAGCATCTGCATTGCTGAGCTTCTCTCCCCCTCTTTTTCTTCATCTCCGTCTCATATCTTTCCCCCTACTGCACCCATCGAATTGGCACCAAACCCTTCAAGATGTCCCCAGCAGGCTCTTGCTTCGCTGGCCGCGTAGTAGACTGTGTGGTTTCCTTTAAACAGCTGTAATTTGTATTTCCAATCACTGTGCTGATTTCTGCTCATTATATTGCTGTTTCACACCGGTAAGTGAGCAAAAGTTTGGATTGATTGACTCTAATTAACTAAAAAACGTTCCGAGCCAGGGGTTTATTACCATGCTAGCTAGCCACAAATGTCAGAGACTTTCACAAATTATTATCCTGTTAAGATGAATGTGTGGGGAGGCAGGGAAGTGTGGAGACAAAGAGAACATATATTATTTTCATGACGAATTTGTTTATCGCTCTTCTCTTTTTTCTTCTCTTTTTTTCACTTTTTCAGGTGTCTTATTTTCCAATTAAATACACACAGACTCAGCATCTGTACACATTTCAAGGGTTGTCATTGCCTGTTGTTGCAGTATGAAGCTTGCAGGAGCACATGCATGTACGTCCTGTAATTATGATCTCTTTGTTGTTCAATTGGCCACTGGCCATATTAGAAATTGGTTGCTACAAAGTCAAGCTTTAATCGCGCATTCCGATTTGTATAGAAGTCCGGTTTTGCCACTAAATGTAAAATTAAAAAATAGGTTATTGTGACTTTTTATCATACAATTCTGTCTTTTTTCTTAGAATTGTGTGATATAAACTTTTTTTATCTGTAATGATAATAATAATAATAATACAATTTATTTATATAGCACTTTTCATACATTTGTATGTAGCTCAAAGTGATTTTTCTAGAGAACAGACAAACAATAAAAAAAAGAACCATAAAATCCAGCAATAAAGTACCTTGCAAACCACCCTAACTAAAAGCCAGATTATAAAAGTTTGTTTTAAACTGCTTTTTTTTAAATATTGAGGAAGGAGGCATGTCGTATATTATAACTCGGAATTGTATTTATATCACTCAATTCTGACTTTATAACTTGCAACTGTGTTTATATCGCAGTTCTGACTTATGACTTGCAATTGTGAGCTTTAAATCGCAATCCTGACTTTATATCTCACAATTGCGTTTATATCGCAATTCTGACTTTATATCTCACAATTATATTTATATCACACAATCCTGACTTTATATCTCACAATTGTGTTTATCACGCAATTCTAACTTTATAACTCGCAATTGTGTTTATATCGCAATTCTGACTTTATAACTCATAATATTCTTAGATTTTATATCTCTAAATTCTAAGAAAAAAGATTTGTGTGATAAGGTAGCAAATAATTTTTTTTAACATTATTTTAGAAGTGGAGAGTGTATAATTTGCACCACTGGTGTTAGAAAATGGAATTGCAATATTTTTGTTACTATACTTTTCACAACTTTCTCAATGCCAATGGCATTCTTAGAGAAAATATTATAAGAATATTAAATATTATATGTTTAACCGGGACCCCAAATCCAATCACAATGCCTATACAACCCTTAAATTTGTCTTCATTTCGGCTTACAAAAGCTAGCAAAGTGAGTGTATAATACAGCATCTGTGTATGCGTATGTGTAATAGAGTCGTCTGACAGTTGCTAAGCCTCTGTAAGGTTTGATGCATGTTTCGGTTGAAATTAATGGCAGTGGTGTTTCCTGGCCTGGTGTCATTTATTTCACAGGATTGATTGGAGGCTGGAAGAGCAGACAAATGTGTTTGGGAAGTGTTCTAATTTAAAATATGACTGCCTGACCTGGAAGAGAAAGCAAAGTGGCGATCCATCCTTCAAAAACATGACCTGGGTGTCCGAGGTGCCAACAAAGTTTAGTGAGCAAACTATTGTGTATAAATATATTCTCAATATGCAATCTTGTGTTGCTGTCATACATGAATTTCACATAGCTGCTCAACAATGGTTACAAAAATCAGCATGTGATACAGAGCAAATAACACTGTTTCATTAGTGGTGACAACTGAAGCAGTTCTTTGAGAAATAAATAAAGAGAAATAAATGCAAAATAACTACCTATTTGTAAAATAATATATAAAATGTGTCAAATAATAATTATTATTAAAAATAAAAGAAGTACCACTAATAAAAAATATAAATATTTATTAAACATTGGCATTTTATCTGACTGTTCTTCAACAAGTTTCAAATATATTACTATTATTTAACTATAAAAAGAATAATAGCAACAACAACATATTATTAAGAATCTACATCCTCTTCAGTCTGACTTAAAACGTTTTTTTTTTAACTATTTATTTAGCTTGTTTTAATGACCGTTGTCACCCAAGTTTTTAATATATGACTGTTTATTTATTTCCTAATATTTATTTTTAACATTGGCTTTAACAATTGTTGTCAAACAAGCTTCAAAAAAGTATAATTATTAAAATGGAAAATTTTGTCATCACTCACTTACCATCAAGTTGTTCCAAACTACCTGCCACTGTTTGGTTACCAACATTCTTCAAAATATATGTATTTATTTGTTGGTGTGTGTTCAACAGAAGAAAGAAACTTCTACAAGGTAATTGATTTTTTATTTTTTTGGTGAACTATGCTTTTACATAATAATAAAATAACTATTAATTAAATAATACTACTATAATTGAATAAAAAATAAATAAACAATATAACATTTCTGTGAATATTATCATGAACACAATAAATTATTCTTCCATCAAGTAATAAAGTTTATTAGCCTAACTGTAGTCTGTTCACAGTTGTCAAGCAAAATATGAATCAATCTTTATTCAATAAACAAATGTTTGCTGGATATAAAATTTAACTGGTGTGTGTTCACAGGTGGGCGTATACTGGCTCATCCAATCACATTTTAGAGCATAATATCATCTTGTGCCACCTTTATGTGTCTAGTCTGTTAGTGCTAGTTAGTTAGTACTGTTCTGCTGATCAGGAAGTAAGAGTCCAGCTGCTGCATGTTATTATCCACTGCAAATGCAGGAGAGCGGGAAACACATCCACTCTGGCAGTCTCAAAGGTGCCAAAGGATCTCTTTCACTGAGTTTCAAGAGAAATAGTATGTCTCTCAGTCATCCATTACGTTCTCTTTCTGTATTCTCTGTTTAAAAAGTTTTATTGCTGTCATGGGAGTATGTATGCTTCTGGGCCCATTCATTCATGTCAAATTAATCTATAACACTTTGCAGGAATATAAGTCATCTCCACATCTACATCCCAAAAATGTCACAGGTATATTTTATACACACTTAAAAATATTGCTTCAATTCTTAAATGCAGCTTCTAGATTCTTATGAAGAGCTATTTTTTTTAATGTATCCTGTTCTTAAATTGCTATATGATCCTTAAGAGTCTGTGCATTAGTGGTTCAGATTAAAAACATTATTTTTAAAAGTAGCAAAAAACAAACAAAAATTAACTAGGGTCATGCATTAACCAAAATATAAAATCATAATTTTATTGGAAAATACAATATATATTATTATATATATATATGCTACACTTATTAATAACACATATTTTAGTGCTGTTAAATGATTAATCACATTCAAAATAAAAGTTAAAACAATAAAATTGTTTACATAATATTTGTATGTATGCTGTGTATATTTATTTTGTATATATACACACATGCATGTATACATTTCAGAAAATTGTGTTGTTTACATAGTAAATATATTTATTTATAATATATAGACATTTAAATTCATAAATATTTTCAAAATATATTCTGTATGTCTGTGCATCTATATATACATAATAAATATACACAGAACACACACGCATATATATATATACACACACACTGTAAACTAAACTACTATTTTATCAAATTTTAAAGGTCCTTATTCTAGCTCTTATTTTTGTTTAGTTTAAATGCTACAACAACTAACTAAAAACTATAGACATATTTAAAAAAATATATATAATAATAATAGTAATAAAAATAATAAACTTTTTTTCTGAAAATCAAATACACTAATTAAAAACTAAATTAATAGTGATTAATACAGCATATATTAGTCTTTGTTAATGTTCTGAATTTTGACATATTTAAAAAAATATATTAGTAAATGTGGACCTACCTTCGAGAGAATTAGAAAATTAGATAAACAAATATTAACTATCTATGGCTGTGCTGTAAAATTAATCAGATAATCCCAATAAATATTCCAAAAAGGATGTCACTCTCTGATGTCGTTGCTTGACTATAATAGTTTGGGTCAATCGTAACTGACATTTCATTAATAATCGTTTATTTGACATCTCACCAGAGGAGGCACGACAAGGCACGAGGGTAAAAGAAATAAATAAGTAAAAAAAAGTTAAAAGGCGCATATACCAAAACATCAAAATGAGAACTCATTTTTGTAAATGAAACCTATTTGTCGATAGAGCACATCAGTCTTGTGAAGCGGGGTAAATTAGAAGGCTTGCGTTTCCGTGGGGTTGTGCAGAATGCCAGTGGGTAGCGTTCACACAACATCCCTCTGTGCATACTATTTACCCCTGGATTGCTTCAGGCTAATGTCTCAATAATTTTCCCTCTTTTTTTTTTTCGCAGGTCCTTCCCACAAAGGACTTGACTAATGATCCATGGACAAAATGAAGCATTCAAATTTATTCATTAATCATTCATCTCCAGCTCATTGAAAATGCTAAACTTCCACAAAATTAAGATTGAATATTGAAAAGTGATTGAGGGAGACAGCTCTCTGAGGAGACAGGAAAAGAGAGGATAAACAAGCGAGAAAGGAGGGGAAAAAAAATGACAAAGGACGCCGAGCAAGAGGCGGTGGAGACCAACCCCAGCCTGGTTAGGGTTACGCAGGTATACTATCCGCTAGTTAAGGTCAGAGGGGTTTAAGTAGGTGTAATTAGATCCAAGAATCTAGAGAAGCGTAGAATTTCTGTCAACACAGCCCCCTAATTATTCTCTTTTCCAATTAATGGTGACATAGATTAATTATCTGATGAGGCAAAGCCAATTGCAATCATTCACCCCGCTAAAATTAGATCATTCCTGACAGTAGCATGAAAGTCACCTGCTTCATTGTTATGGATTGGGCCGTGAGCGTCGGACAGGGGAGAGAGTGAAGCATGCTGGGGGTTTAAGTAAGTTGTCTGGCGCAGGTGAGCGTCCAATTACTCCGCTATCTGAACTGTAGGCGTCTTCCTGCTCCATCCGTCGGCATCTGCGACGGGTCTGTTTGCTTGCTGCGGGACATGGCTGCTAGTTGAGTCATCTGTCAGCGAGAGCAGGAACTCAGAAAGGCGCTGGATTGCGTTTGACAACTCCTCCTGTTTAAACAGGCAAGCAAAGAGAATCAATGAGTGCTGGCTAATTCGCTACAGAAACCTGTGGTGGTCCCCGTCCATAGTAGCTGGTCAATGGCGTATGTTGTGTTAACTAAGCAGCTAGACTTTCTTGGTGGCTCTAGTGCTAGTTTAGCATAATTCAATTCCATTCAAAAATATAAACCAGTGCTGTCAAACGATTAATCGCGATTAATCGCTTCTTTTGTTTACATAACGTGTGTGCACTGTGTGTGTGTGTGTGTGTGTGAATATATATATATATATATACACACACACACACACACACACACACATGCATGTATATTACTGCTGTTCAGCGATTAATCGCGATTTAGCACATCCAAAATAAAAGTTTTTCTTTACGTAATATATGTGTGCGTACTGTATATGTTTATAAGGTTTATATAAATACACATGTATATATATATTGAATAAAAATGTTGTTTATATATTTATATTTAATATAAATATACACAGCATTAACATATATTATGTAAACAATTTTATTTATTATATTTTAGATGTGATTAATCATAATTAATTGCTTATAATGTGTTTATATATATGCAATATATATATATATATATATACACAGTACACACATTTATTATTTAAACGTTTTTTTTTTTTGGATGCGAGTAAATGCGTTTAATTGTTTGACAGCACTAATATACCAACTACTTTGGGGATATGATTTGGAATGCATTCAATTGATCAAAATTGATCAAAACAGTAAAGATGTTTAGAATGGTACCAAAAATGTGTTTAAAATTTTTTTTGTTATTTGGAACTATTCATAAAAGAATGCAGCATAACTGTTTTCCACATTGCTAAAAATGTTAAATTAAATGTTGAAATAATGTTTTTCGAGATCAGCATATTAGACAAAAACGTCAAAATATTCACTCAGAAATTTCAAAATTAATTACAATTTAACAACACATTGAATTAAAACAAATTTTAAAGCATAAAGACTGAGACTACATAAAACACACATCAATAATGTTATATTTACATCTATGTTTACAGTGTAAAATGATTTCTGAACGATCATGTGACTGAACGGCTGCTGAAAATTCATCTTTGCATCAACAGGAATTTCAAAATGTATTCAAATACATAACGTTTATTTTATATTGTAAAATATTTCATAATATTTATTTTACTATATTTTTAATCAAGTAACTGAAGCCTTGGCGATCAGAAGAGACTTTGTTTCAAAAACAAAAAAGAATTATTTCCGACCCCAAACTTCTATTAAATAATGTTTTAACAAAAACAAAACAATACAACAAAAAATATTTGAGCCTACATTTTGCTCTGTCCAAGTACAAAGATACATTTGAATGGTCGTAATTGGAGAGAGATGCTTTTTTATCCGTAAATCAAACTTTCCTGAATCGTAACAGCGACGCTGACAATTGAGACACTTTTAGTTCGTAAGACATTAGACTGAAAAAGACAAAACAAAGGAAAGAGAAAGACGGTGTGTGCCACACTCCTGAACCGCGCGCATGGGTTCAGTGCATGCCTGTTTTAAAAAACCTCAGCAACCAGTTTTTCTATTAAACTGCCTTGCACTGTCAACCAGCTTGGGAACTGAGCTGGCCTAGCCATGCAGAAATTTTCTGACTAACAATTATATCAGAAACAAGATCTTGGATTACGGTCCCCAGAGAGCAGCGCAGTGGGCGTTCGCTCCAATTATTACTGGCCATTCACAACTCTCCACCCTGCTCTCTGTTGTTAGCAATTGTCAATTATGCTATCCCTGGTGTAAACTTGCATAACCCGGAACTGAGTGCCCAATCTTGCAGCGGCGTTTCGAGATGACAGGCTTGCGCGCTTTCTCTATTTCGTTTTACTCTTCCCCCCCATCTCTATAGTTCAGTAGAGCTGCTTGGAAGCAGTCATTTGTTTCTCAGGAAGACACAGGGACAAATCAGTGCAACTAGTTTTTGCAGTCGCAACCTTCATGTTCCTTGTGAATAGATGGGTGGACAACTTTTGCTTGTGGTATAAGAAAAAAATGTTCGGATAGAATTGGCAGAGGTAAAAAGCCTTTGCACACAGGGCAATAAAATATTTGTGATGCTTCAAATGATTTAAAGGGTCATGAAATGGGAAAGTTACCCATTACAATAAAATCATGCTGCACGTTTCATGCCTCAAAACTAACTCCCCACTTTATATTTTTTGAGATAAGTGTTTTTGATTTGAAATGGCCCCATTTGTGACGTTAGAAATGTATAGTTTTTTTTTAATGACATACCTGCATGACTAAACGAGAATGCTGATCTCTTCTTACAAATAATTAGAATTTTTTCACACACAAAAAATCTAATTATATGAATCTAACCTCAAGAAACACAATACAAAGATCTGAAATGCATTTCATTTTTAAAGTAGGATAAGTTCAAGTAAATAAGAACCGTTTTTGAATGAGATGAGTGGGAAAATGGCCCAGTTATCCAGAATTAGTCATATCTTTTTACTCCAAATATGTGGCAACAAATAACCTGTGCAGTTAAAACACAATTAAATTGAATTAAATTACATACTTAAAGGGCTAGTTCTGATATCAGAGAGCTATCTGACCCTCCATAGACAGCAACATAATAAAAAATCCAGAAACATAGTAAAAACTTTAGTAAAACAGTCCATGTGATTTCAGCTTCAGTTTTGCGACGCTAGGAGGAGTAGATCCGGCTGCAATGTTCTTCCGCAAGACGCACACAGTTCTGTTTACTGCAGCACCAAAAGTTACAGACTGCACCTTTAAGAACGGTGAATAATCCAAAGATTAAGCCAAAGAGAAAGAAATGTTTTAAACCATGCAAAAATGAAGCCAGTGAGATATTATAAGTGAGAGTTATTTTCTTCCATGAGCCAAAGAGGACCTCTTGTCACAGGGCCTGGGACAACATTCCCGGATGTCCCCCTTGACAACAGACATGAATACATTAGTCGGTTGAAGTGTTATTGAAAGCTTGGCACGTAATGGAGACATGACTAGAAAACTTATATGACCAGGAAATAGCTGTCAGAGGCATTACCAAATAGGTTGTGTGTGATCCAAAAAGAAAAAACCTCAGAGATGGAGACATAGACACAATTTAACTCACTTGTACAACTTCATCTCTTTCTTTGCTGAAATATTTTCGAGATTTCTGCATTTTCTTAAATATTATCATGAGGGCGCCCCTGACATGTCTGTCTTGTCTTTACAACCCCTGTGTCCCCATGTCAGCAACATCTAGTTTGTTTATTTCCATGCCTTTAACATCTAAGGTTAGCGACTACATGTCTCCCGTAGTTTTGGGTCATTTAAGAACGACAACGCTTTATTGCTATGCCTTGCCATACTCTTTACAATGTAAAGTCTCCTCTGCACAATGCTAGTCTGTGTCTGGGGGAGGAGATCAACGCAGAGCTGTGACAAAGTTTAGAGTAAGGCTGCTCCTTTTGTCCTTCACACTCGGAGGAGCTTGAAGAACTCCTCGTCTTCATGCTCCATTCACCAGCCTGACTTCCAGAGCTGGCCTCCCCTGACTGAGCCACAAACACACCGCCGCTCACCTCATTATAAGCGCGCATAGCACACCTTCCACTGAGACCAAATGCCTTTTGTGTTAGAGCATCCAAACACTGCGGTAACATTATTCCAGTATCCAAAATCATGTTAAATGCAATGCTAATTTCAATCATTATTTAAATATCATTTTAATAACCATTCATTTGTGTAAGCATTAGACAGAGTTTTTTCTTGTCTACATTATATCGATGTGGACTACGCTGTGATCATTGCATTTTTAAATGAGTCATGACATGGAGTTGTTGTAATTATTTGAATATGTTCCTTGAGGTTTACTTTTCAAGTTTTTTTGCACAAAAAACACATAAATATCTAGAAAAGTGTTCTTGTCAACGTAAGTAAAAGTACTTGAGTATCAAGAGTACCTTTTCTAAATATTGCATTACTACCACCACAGTGCTTACATTTATGTAGAGTTAATGGAGTTCAAAATGGAGTTCAAAATGTTAACGTTAACACCTTGGAGAATGTAAAAGGAATTGAAAGTAAAATCAAGTCCTTTTGGAATGTAGAAGTCCACCGCTTTAGCAGATTCCAGATAACGCAGTCCTGTAAACTTTGGTTCCGACCCTATTAGTTCTATTAGTTATTAGCAACCCAATCGCAACAACTTGATCCTCCATCACGATGTGAGTTTAATAAGAACGTGCACAATACTATTTATAGGCAACATTTCCCGCTAGAACGTTTGTTTTTCAATGGGAATGCATTAATGTTCATTTAAAACCAAGACTACTAAATGTCTCCTATAATATTGAATTTAGACTAGCAATTAACCATGAACATAAAAATTACACAACACACAAATGGCTTTTAAAAGTTGGAGGATGAATTTTTGTAGGCGGTGATGAAGTTCTGTTTTGGTAAACACTATCACTAACTTGTTCAGAAAATTGAAATAGTTTGGCGAGGTGGGGCCACTGGTTGGCACATTCCCATGATGGACCTGCTGCGTCTTCATGCAATGTTTCGTAGTTTCGTCTCTTATCTAAATCATTTTCTGACCATGGAGTTGACTTTGGAGCGGAAAGCTGAAAGTGACTGCTGATAGGCTGTCCCGATCACTGGCACCTGCACAATCCAATCGCGTTTAAGAGGGAAACAACTAATTGAGGGTTTCTGAAATTTTTCTTTTTTAGAAGTAGTAACGGGTACTTGACGGGTACAGTCATGAGGACTCCCCAAAAATGATACCCGAGTAAAGTACAGATCCCTCAAAATTAAGTACAGTACTCAAGTAAATGTTCTGTCCAGTTCTGAATATTTTCTTAAGTAATCTCCAAAATGGCGGAAGACGTAACTCAGGGGAGAAGAATGGTTAATTATGTTATTTTGGGGGTTTTTAAGCAAAAAAATAAGTATTCTCGTAGAGTCGCAAACTGAGGTTGAGCATACCAATGTATTTACTATGTTTCTGGATCTGAGATCATTTCAGCTGTGTTGCTGTCGATGAAGGGATGATTTCATCAAAAATATCCTCATTTGTGTCCCGAAGATGAACAAAGGTCTTACAGGTTTGGAACGACATTAGAGTAGGTAATTAATGAAATCAATGTTTTATTTTGGGGTGAACTAACCCTTAAAGCCCCGTTCACCAAAAGACAATAACTAAAAAGATAATGTCATTGTTTTTATCGTTCATCAATTTATCATTATCGTGCTTGGTGTGAATGGGCCTTAATGCTGGGATCCTTCTGATATCTGTACAAATATGCGAAACCAAATGCATCAAAGCAAATGTTCTTTCACTTCACTTGTTCTACTGACGACAAACTCAAATGCGTAAACTTTATCAGGCAGCAAATGTGCATCTATATACAATATACAGACAAGATAGCTGCAGTGATTGCAATTTTCATTTGCATTTGACGCGACACTCGTATTCAATGTAATCAAGTGTCAAGCCGTTACGAGACTGAGCGCTAGTGGGCGGGGCCTATGGTGAGAACGTGAGTATTCGTCAATGTCTTGCTCTGGAGGCAGCGTTTATGCAAATGTTTCGATGCCTTTTTGTATCTCAGAACCAAAACAAGCCATTTTTGGAGCTTGAAAACACAAATGCTTTATTTATAATGAGGACGTTTTCAGATAAAAGATCAAGGCAAGACCTCTTTAAGACCTCATAAGAAAATGGCCCATTTATATAGACTAATTATGTTTTGTGATTTGATACTTTATGAGTGCTGTAGTCCTGGTCAAACAATAAAATGTATCGAGTGGGATAGCTGATAAAATGGTGATATGTGATAAGAAATTAATAGTATATATGCTAAAATACATTTCTAACACAATATTTACAGATTTTTAGAAAATAAATTATCCATTGACATGGCTATGCTTAAAGAAAGTTAATGCTTCTGTCTAAGCCAAGCTTACGATAATCTCAAAATGGCCAAATGTCTTCCTGATTTATAATTCTAAAACTTCATGTCAGTCCAAACTCATATGACTTCCTTTCTTTAGTGGAACACAAAAGGAGATGTTTTAAAAAAAAATTCACACTACTCTCTATCCCATGCAATGAAAGTAGACGTTGACCATCTGCCATAAAAGCATCATAAACGTAGCCATTGAGCGCAGTATTTCATATCTGAAGTCGTATTATAGCTTTTTATGAGTCGCAAGCTAAAATGTAAGTCAATGAATGTGTATTTGACAGCCATGGTCATCATTCGAAACACTATTCCAAACATCCCTTATTTGTTTCATGGAAAGGTTGAGTAAATAATGACCAAATTGTAATTTTTACGTGAAATATTTCTTAAAGGTTAACCGCCTTAACCTCGACGAGCGTTAACCCGAGAGGGACCCATTGTAGTATTTAGTGCAATACTTACAAATAGTGTTGTGTGTGAGTGTGTGTGTGTTTGTGGGGGTACTAAAGAGCCTATACCTGGAGGGCTTTCATTTTCTGGTTGTTCTGGTTGGAGAGGGTCTGGAAACGGGCCAGCTCTGCCTGGCTGTAGACGCTGCGGTGTTTGAAGTATTTTAGCATGGCTTTGTGCATCCTCTTCTGCAACAAAGAAAGCTGGGGAAGAAAGAAAGAAAGAGGGAGAGAGAGAGAGAGAGAGAAAGAGAGGGGGAATTGGTAAGGCAGGAGAGGAAATTAATGGCAGTGTTCAAGAAGAATGATGGAGGGGAATAGAGAAAGCAGTCAATAGCCCATTCTGCAGTACACGGGGCTGACAGGAATTTCACAGTCTCTTGCTCTCCCTGCCCACTCATGTGCACTGGGCGGAAACCAGTCACATCTGGCTGCCAGGATGGGGGGTTAATTTTCTCTAAATGCTTCAGCGGTTTTGTTCTAGCTCAGGCAAACTCGGTGACTGCAAAGCTGATGAGTAAAATATTTCGACTTCACTCACTTTAACTTTATACCAATCCCCTCCAGACATATTTTACACATACACAAAAAGTCATGAACCCCCTGCCGCAACGAGAAATTATTCCGAGTATACTGGAAAAAAAGAAAAGAAAAAAAAAAAATGAGAGAGTGTGTGTGTGTTGGTGTGTGTGTGTGTGTGTGTGAGAGAGAGAGAGATTAGAGAAGAAAGAAAGAAAGAAAGCATGCTGCTCTCTTTATTATTTGTGCAGTTTTCCAGAAAAAAAGGGGGTTTCAATTCGGAGGGATGTCGTCCCTTGTTTCGCCCCATCTCTTCTCTCTTCCTTTAAGCTTATCATTGCTTGGCAATGTGTTCTTCGGAGCATGAAAAAACTAAAGCGAATTAGCTCAGCCTTTAACTGAACGAGTACAAAAAAATGTCCTTTATGGAGCTGTGTCAAAACCTGTACTATCCTATTATTGCTACAAGTAACAATAGTTACAATATACAGTAGAAAGATATCGACGGAAAAAAACAACATCAGGCAAAGTGATGAGAGATACTATCATCTCATCTGTGCTTTCTGTCTTCTGTACTGTATCTGTGCTTATATAACAACTCGACTTGGCATGTCCGAGATGTATACAAAGCAATTTCTGTTAGGCCTTCAGGGTTACCTTTTGTTTACAAGCACTAAAGTGATTCTGGAAGTTTAGGTAGGCCCATGGGTTGTACATTTTAGCACTGCAAGGGGGCGCTCTAGCTCTCCTATTCAGACTAAACTGGCAAATCCAACTAAACTGGCAAAATGCCACTGTATATGTTAACCTGCATTATATATAAAAGGCATCTGTTGATGTTAAGAACACAATTGCTGTGTCCATTACAGATGACACATAAAAACAAATAAATATTTATAATGCCATATGTCACTAGCAGATATTTAGACTTGTTTTATAGCATTAAATAAAAAATGAATTTAACCAGCACTTGAGTACACAATAAAACAGAACAAAATGATAAATATAACGACAACTGTATTAGGTGTCACGGCATTACACTCTATTCATTGACCTATTTATACATTTCATTTTTATAATTATATATATATATATATATATATATATAAGTGAGGATCTTTTTATTTTCAGTTGTGCATTTGTTTTTTAAATCTTACTGGGGCAATGAAATAAATTCTAATTTATATAAATTGCACAATGAACTAATCAGATTAAGCAAGCCATCACTAAAATACAGCCACATGAACAGCGAGCCATCCAAATCTGTTTCTCGTGATAAATGTGGTGCCACGATTTCATACATATGGAGCAGGTGTTTTAACAGACATCTGATAAATATACATTCTATTCAAACTATTCATAATAGACACCTATACATACTCGGCACGGCATGGAAAACCTTTCAAAAATGGTAAGCCGCCATAAGAATCCATATTAAATTGAGCACAGCTCGGCCTATGCATCTTTACAGATACGTATGGAACTTTAAGAAGAGCTTGTCGTTAGAGATGCGACTACATCCGCTCTGAAGGAGAGAAAGCCGTACCAGACTGAAAATAAACAACAAACTGTAAAAAGGCTGAATACGGAGTAAAAGAAAATCAGGCTTTGATCATGAGCGTGGAGAATCCCGTCCACAGGATTTGCCTTTTGCATGCATTTCTCACTTGATAACATTCATGTAGTTAGATGAGGAGTTGTACGAGTATTAGTCTTTTGGGGAACAAACAATGTGTCTTGCTCTTCAGTAGAGTTTTACCATCAGTGCTAGAATAACAAATCATATTAAAATGATCTACAGCTCAAAGAAATGCTATATACTTAAAGTGACAGATTATGTCTAGATCAGGATAACTAGTAATAATCTTAAGCAACAACAATGGTACTATTACAATAACGATCTCTGGACGAATGTCACAAAGACACAAAGCTGAAGTGTGCAATTTTCTTTGTTTATATACTTTTTCTGATCTTAGCATAATATGCAGACAGTAGTAAGTAAGCCATTTGTACATCGATAGTTACAAAAAAAATATAAACATTGCTCTCAGTAGTATTTCAAATGAGGGTTTTGAAAAAATCATTCCAATGAATTAAACCAGTTTTGTTTTGAGACTGAACGAGACTCCTTTAATAAACCGAACGAACAAGGGATCACATTCATAAAGGAACTGAACGAATCTCAAATGATGTAAGGACGTCGTTGAAACTCTGAAAGCTGTATTTCTTAAAAAAAACAAAAAAATGCTTTATAGTCACTAGTGGGGAAAATTGTTAAATCGCTTAGTGGATTTGTCAAAAGCTTTTTAATTATGTTTTCAGATTTACAGAGTCATTCCTAAGACAAAACAACATTCATGTTACAGGAACCTATGGCATAATAATGTAACCTACAAAAATAACCTACAAAAAAAAAAAAAAACTCACTACATAGAGAGAATAATAAAAAATCACTACCCAATCAAAAAAAACAAAAAAAAAATGATTAGGTTGGATCTGAATTGTATAAACTGAAATATAAATATAATGTCCATCCAAATGGAAATATTCATATTTTCAAAAAGTATTTATTTATATTGCTTAGAATCAGCATCAGTGTATTTTTTAAAGCATTAAGTTAAACTACGGCAAGCTGTGGAACAAGCAATATTCAGTTAGGTAAAATATATTGCCTATATCTCATATTTTAGCTAACTGAATATTGCAGACAATAGCCAGGTTTATTATATATTTAGCATGGGTTGGATTTATTAATGCTAAATATATAACAAACCTGGGTATTGTGTATTTAAACCACACTACCTTTATTAGTATTATTACTGAAATCTTACCGGTTCCATTTATGTATGACTGACAGATATGTATTGTATAAACTTAAAGTTATAGTTAAAACTGTGCAATCCAAAAGGATGGAAATTTTATATGCAATTAAAAAAATTCCTTCTCCATCCTAGTCCTCGTGCGTTGCAACCAAACTATGTTCCACCAATGGCAAATGATGGATACCTGTTCGAACACAGCCATTATTTTTACAGCTTTTTACATACCATAGACATTACACTTTCCAGCTTTAAGCCCCGCTTACACGATAACTATACAGATAACAATATTAACGTTCACACCAGTGAAGGATATTGTCTGTGCACATGCATCTGCCACTTTAAATTCTCCAGCTTGTGTGAACAGGATGGATTCTGGATTCTGAATACAATGTTTGTATTGTTAATTGGCTGGAAAAAAATAGTTCTGAAAATGATTCCAAGGTTATTGTTTTTCTGTGCCTTTAACATTATAGTTGTGGTAGGGCTGGGCGATATATAACGAACGATATATGCGCATCTCATCAGTAAAGCGGGTTCTTTGATTAGCAGTAAATCTTCGTCAGCTGTTTTTAAAAGGAATGCCAGCTTATACACGGAGCCGTAGATCACTGACAAGCTGCACCATTGAATCACCCGCGAAACTAACATGTAGCTTCTCAGTGATCTACGGCTCTGTTCATAAACTGGCGCTGCATTTAAAAACCGATGCAAATTAAGCTCTAATCAAAGAACCGGCTTTACTGATGAGATGCGCATAATATATTGTTCGATATATATCGCCCAGCCTAAGTTGTGGTATGGATGCAGCTATTCTATAATTTGGGTTTGTTATAATATTAGTTAGTATAAGTTAGTTTTGAATACACACAAAACCGTTTTCGTTTTTTTTTTTTTTTACTCTCGTTGTTAATTTTATTTCAGTTAACGAAAATGCTTTTTCAATTCAATTTTTTTCGTTCGTTTTCGTTAACTATAATAAGCGTGGTTTGGACGAATTTGGAGTAATTAATGACAGAATTTTCATTTTTGGGTAAACTAACCCTTTAATATTAAGAACGATTTTTAGAACTATATTTTTATCGTGCTTGGTGTGACCAGCGCTTTAATCTCTCACTACAAACAGCAGCACCTGAAAACATCTTTACATTGGTAAGTGTTTGTTGCTGTGCCAAAAACATACTCATATAATGTTGTTTGGAAATGACGAATGCAGTCTGCACTCCATAGGTACACACTGCATTTGCACACTGCAGCATTGATGAATACCAGCAAAACCACCCATCCTTTAGTGATGGACGTACATGTCATATTAGCATTTTCCCAAACGTTCCTGAGACATTGGTTCTTGAGAGCGTTTGCATCTGCTATGTGCCTGTTTCCACTCGCTGCCACGTGAGATGGAATAAACACACATACACACCAGAGCCACGCTGTCATGAAGCTTATCTCATCGTGATTAGATTACTGCAGTGGCCTCCTAGCTGACTGCCCAACTAAAACCAACCACCTATGACAGGCTGCGTGGAGCACGCGAGCGTACGCTAGTCCGCACAGACCTCTCTCTCATCACTATTTTGCATGCCTGCTGTCTATCTCTGATGGCAAAGATAGACAACCACATCATACACACATGCAGAAAATAGCCTTGATGTATACACACATACGGAGGGAGCCGTGTAGGAGGAAATGTGTTTGTGGTAATGAGAGTTTTACCTGCTTGTGATCTTGAATGTAGGCCTCGGCTTTGTTTCTTCTGTCAAACACATAAACGGCTTCCTGTCTGGCAATCATCAGAGCTTTCTGCAGCTCGCGATACTCCTGCGCTAACTCCAGATTGACTTTTAGGGCTTCCTGTAGATTAACCTGGAACAGATTTGCACAGGATGCTCTCCATCAGCTTCTGAGAGACAAAGATAGCATTAAGAAGTAGTAGGACAAAGAATAAGCCGTATTTAAAGAAATAGTTTACCCAAAAATGATGTCACGGCATGGCTTTGAAATGATTTCAATACGTACTTTTCCATGCAATTACTACGAATCAGGACCGAAGCTTCACAAAAGCTGATTAAATGCACTGTATTTCAACTGTTCTGAAGTCACACAACAGCTTTTTGTGCGAGGAACAGACCAAAATTTAAGTTATTCACTGATAATCTTGCCCTCCAGTGGGCTGTTAACCTCTGTCACCGGATCATTGAGTCAGCGAGTTGAACTTGAGAACTGGATTAGTCCGATTCATGAACAAATCATTCAGTTTTGTGAACCGGATCAACTGATTCATTAAAAGCATCCGATTCAAAAGAATGATTAGATCATGACTAGACATCGCAACTTTCGTCATGAACTCACATGAATGTAGCAAAGACGCTTATATTTAGGTTTATTCACTACTTTTTATGATACACTAAAAAAAAAAAAAAAAAAATGTTTCGCAAAAGACAAAACAAAATAACTAAGCCTTTCTGCTTTAAAATTTCACTTAAAAGTTGTTTCTTTAAATGTGATTAATTGATAAACAGTATTGCAATTACAGTAGTCTGGTGAAAGACAGCATTTGAATTAAGTTTTATTTTAAGCTTTAATTTATTTTAAAATGTATTATAATTTTAGCAATTTTGCTGTGCTTTCCAAATTCCATTAGTATTTATTTTTAAATATTACTAATTAATTTTAATTATTTTAATTTAATTTTTTATTTATTTTTAAGTAATTTTAGAGCTTCCAATTAACTCTCCTCAAACATCTTATTTATTTATTCAATTTTTTTTCCTTACATTTATATTAGATAAAAATCATTTTTTTATAAAAAATTATTTTATTTTAGCTTTATTCCATCTATAAAAAAAAAAACATTTAAATAGTTTCAGTTCCTGCAGAAGAGACACTTATTTTGATATTTTGTGCATGCATTGCAGAAACTTTCAAGCATTTTTTGTGTCCTCACATATTTGTAATACTTTATAAATTATATTCTACATCGTTTGGATGTTTCTTTGCGTTTTGCATGTTTTACGCTAAAACGAATCCTCTTCAAATGCAGTAACTCTAGTAATCATACAGCACTTGAGGTAGTATGTAAACAAATTACGATAAATAAGTGTCTGATTTGCTTGTCTCCACAATCTCCACAACCCTGTGTCAGCACGAGGAGAGAGAGCTATGGAAAGAAAGATGGAGAGAGAAAGAGAAGAACATTTTCTGCTCTACCTGAGAATAAGGAATAATGAAGTGTGTCTGGGCAGTAAAACGACCCAGCGCTAAACTGATGAGTTTAACCCAGCACCGAGAGTGGCAGTAAACATGACAAATGCCGGCTATTGATTTAAAGCTTAATTACTGCATGCAGTGCTGACAAAACCCGTCTGATGCACCTCTGAAATGTAAATGGGACAAATTACACTTCATTGGCCATAAGAAACTGATGGTGTCTGCACTTTGCATCCTACTGCTTTTCTACTCACTGAGCATCTGACTTCATCAAGTAAACAAGCTACATGAGAATATGATGAGGGGAGAGTAAAAAAAAAAACCAATTCAGCTTGTGAGGAAGTCACAGCGGAGTGTGTCCATAAGTTCAAGTTACATTTAACGCTTCTGGACTGATCATGTAAGAAAATGCACAACTGTTTAAAGGGAGCAAATGTTAGGAGGTTATAATCCGTGCTGTACAGTAAGCCAACGTTAAAAAACTTACTGTCTTACTCAGAACAATTAAGCTGTGCTGGTTTTAAAATGGAAAACAATTCTCAGGATATAATAATTTGTTGCTTCACACTGCACTTTTTTCCACTCATAAGTACTTTACACTATGGAAGTAAAATGGGTTGTAAACACATGTGTAAGTGTAATTTGACATTGACCTTAATGGAGCGAGCGATGCAAAGGGCATGGCGTTGATTCTCAAAGAATACACAAGGATCAAACAGATGCTATGAATAAAAGCATCTGCCAAGCACAGACAGATGGGAATAATGGAGATAAATTTATTTATTTGAGAGTTTATTAATTATTATTAATATTATAGATATAGTATTAATAGTTTATTAATAAATCAATTCTAAAATAATAATGTGTGCGCGCAAAGTGCAAATCCAATTTATTTTTCTTAATCTACCAGCAATTTGTCCTTGTTTTTTTCAATCAATAAATGTATTTATTTTAGTGCTGTCAAGTGATAATAAAAGTTTTTCTCTACATAGTATATTTGTATGTACTGTGTATATTTATTAAGTATATAAAAATACAAACACATG
>JAUYWG010000064.1:15569499-15584404 GCA_034779775.1 Enteromius afrohamiltoni | reverse complement strand
TAAAATGGATAATAATGTTCAGAACTACTGTTACGGTAGTTTACTGTTTCACTACTGTTCAAAAGTTTGGGATCAGTACATTTTTATTCTTTCTTCTTTTAAAGAAATTAATACTTTTATTAACAAAGGATCTATTAAATGAACATAAAATTCACAGCATAGATTTACATTTTAGAAATGTTATATATTTGTAAAAAAAATATGTTGTTTTTCACATGTTATTCATCAAAGAATCCTGAGAAGAAAAAAAGGGAAAATAATTACAGGTTCCAAAACATATATTTGTCTGCACAACTGTTTCCAACATTGATAATTCTAGTAATAAATCAGGAGATTAGAATGATTTCTGAAAGCATCATGTGACACTGAAGACTGGAGAAATGATGCTTTGTATCACAGGAATAAATTACATGTTAAAATATATTCACACAGAAAACAGCTATTTTAAATTGAAATAATATTTCACAATATTACAGTTTTTTCTGGATTTTTAATCTAAAAATGCAGCCTTAAAATCTTTAAAAACCATTAAATACCTTTTTTTTGTGCTGTGACACAATAAGCACACTGGTTTGGGAATATATATAAATACAACATTGATAAACATTATTGTGCTTTACCTTGTATGAATGCTCCTTCACTTGAAGGAAGCTTGAGTAACTTTATGCCAGACATCTCTCAAAAAACATCTCTGAGAATCAAAATCAATGATTGAATTTATCAATCAACAAACAATGATCAGCTACTACCACAACCAATGCTTTGCTTGATATGCATTACAACAAAATTGATTTTTATTAGGCTATTAAAAAAAGTAAAGACTTTTATGTGGCTCTCTGTAAGGTCATACGTTGGTGTTGTGTCATTGACATTAATCAAAACAGCTCTTTAACCACCGCCTGCATAAAATAAATACTCTTATCTTAAGTTAATTAGTAATGAAGGCAGGTTAAACAGGGTTAATGGTCGCAAGTATCAGCTGACTAGTACAGCAACACAACAGGTTTGATTGACGCTCTCAATACTTACAATATTCCCTGCTAAAGCGCAGAACGTTGAGCCATGAATGATATTTATTGTATTTTTGACCCATCAAGCGCGATATGATAAATGTTGACACATATCTCGGCATTGTGTTGCGTCGCGGCCTGTTTCATACTTCGTTTCCAGCCCCCCGCTTTCACCGTGCGCGCGGTCGCTAGGCAACAGGGAGGCCTTCATTCACCACTGACACAATAGACAAAACTGAGAAAGTGAAAAAAGCCTTTCAGGGTTGCGAAGGTTTTGATGTTGAATGGCGAATGCAGTCACGTATTAAGTTTATTCCGGGTCTGATGAAAAGTTTCAGGATCATTGCGCCGCAGTGAAAAAAATAAATAAATAAAATACCCCCCCCCCGCCCAAAATGTTAAATAAATGAAAAAATGGGATTATATACAAACACATAAAAAGTTTACTTACAAAAAAATATATGCGGAAGACAAAGTAAATTAAATAAGAGCATATTATTATGTTATTTTGTATTTCTCATATTTAGGCTATAATACATAATTTATTATTATTATTATTATTTACATTTTGCCACATCAAATCAAGAAAAACACATTTTATCAATATTTACTATTTTTTCTCCGCAGAGCACCGATGGCTGTGTGGAGTGGAGAGATTCCGCATTACGTCATCGCGAGAGGCGCATTACGTCACATCAAAGCAAACGAGCGGCGGAGGTCTGAGATCCGCGGCGCTCTCTGCGAGTCTAATGCTAACGAAAACAGACTTTTGTATTCAAACGCTGGCATTGTCGTCGATAAAGCGCGTCGTTCCAGCGCAGATGGTCTTCAGTGAACGCAGAGGAGCTGAATTGTAACCCCTTTTGGCGATGACAGGCGTTTGGTGAGTAGCAAGTGCACAGAGCTCCAGACGCCTCTCTTCATTGTGAACGCTCCACAGTCTACTACTACCAGGCATGATGCAGACTCTGCAAGTATTAAATTAATAGTGTGTATCTGGTACATCATGTCCTGAATCATCGGATGCATTGCCAGAACTATGATATATAACTGTATGCATTTTGGTGATGTACGTACACATAGATTCTGCTTATTTCTGCATGCATAGTCTGTGTATATAATTGCATGCATTTGGATAAGGATGCAGTGAGTGTGTTTACGTTTATATCTCATAAAATTTCACTAGGTTAGTAAATACTTATCTTACAAATGGCCCTTGCATCGTAAACATAAACATTGTTGGCATTTGATGTGCATTTTCTGTACTTTAAGTGAAATTTGAATAATAAGACATTTGGAAAATGTGTTATATTAGGGTCTGCACGCACAGAAAGCCAATCTGTGTTCATAAAAGTAATTTTAGAATTTGCTGCCATATATATGGTACATAAATAGACTGCATGCTGTTTTTGAAGTGCATCATTGTATTAATTAATCTAACAAGATGCATAAAACAAATGGAAATGAGTTAGAACGACGGATACATGTAAATCACGGTCTGAATGGGCTGGGAGACTTTACCCAGAGTTCTGTGCTGCTTCATGGCAGTGCCATGACAATCAGAGCATACGAGCAGTTACTGTGTCTGATTGGTGGAAAAAGCAGTTAGCTTGAGTAATGGTTCACTTTGCTGCGGATAGAGTTCTCATGGAATCCAATTCACAGCTTTCACAGCAACCCAAGACAGGACTAAACGTGCAAAAGTAAACAAAAGTGGGGCAGTTGGCCACTTGTCACGTCCTTTCCTTTATTTTTATTTAAAATCTCTTTGCGTTGACTGATATTTCCACAATTTTGCTTATTTAACTGCATATAAAATGCATTAAATAGCTTATATATATATATATCTATATATAATTTTATTATATGTAACATAAAGATAAAACTAAAATATATTCCAGTTTAGCCTGTATTAATGTCCTGTCTGTTATCTAGCAATGGTGTTTCTCAGATAGATGCATTATGTGGTTTTGGAAAAATCCAATAGCATTAGCTGCTATCAGTTACTCCCACAGACGGTTTAATGCAAGTAATCCAGCGCTAATTACTCGCTGAAGATACTCCGGACAGCTGCTTTATGTAGAACATGACTTTGTCCTCCAGGTCAGATCTGCACCTCTTATATGCCAGGCGACTTCAAGAGCAAGCCAAATCAAAAAGCACAATTTCATGTTTTTCATTCAACCTGCCATGCTAAATAAATCACCCACAGAGAGTGAGGAAAAAATGGAGTCGGGCTCAAAATGCCTGGATGCCACCGACTGTCCAAAAGGATATTTATAGGCTCGGAGATCCCAGAGCCACAATAAAAAGAGAAAGAGAGAGAGAAAAAGATTAGAAGACTGACTGTGTGAAATATGGGATCTCTCTAGAAATGTCCCATTAGTGGGCTTGAATTACAGTCCTCTCTAGCAAGCCGTTCTTGCGTAGCCTCATCATTTTGCCTAATAACTTCACACAGAGAGTCTTTAAACTGCAAACAACTCCACAGGCCCCTTCATATGGGACCAGGCCTAGGGTTAGGAGACGGTACAAAGTTGCAACCAGATCTGAAGCAGCCGTCTAAGCTCAACAAGAATGTGAGCCTCGCTTATTGGAAGTTAAAGATAGAGGCGACACATGCTGGATTCTGACGGGCTCTTATTTCAGTTGGCTGCCAAGAACTCTATGGGCCGCTTTTTCTGTGTTTCGACCTGACGAAAAGCATTATTAAGAGTTGTGGACTCGAGAAGCGGACCATGGTGCTTTCCGAAGGGTATTTGCTTTGTTTCTGTTTTTTTTTTCTGTGGCTCTTTTTATAGCATTGTTTTGTTTAGATCTCTTCCATTTGGTTTAACATGATAGATGCGGCGTTGAAACAGTGAACCAAAACACTAAATTGCGCTTAATTACGCTGTGGCAGCTTGTTTATCTCTGATGTGAGTTCAATAGGGTAGATTAGTGTCACATTACTGATGGATTCATTTTTTTGCAGTGCATTCTGGATATTTTTCACATCCGCAGGTGAATTTGATATCGATGGCTGGATGTGTAACGCTTTGTCCCTGTGTTTTGCTGAACTCTGGGATTGTGATTGAACATTCCTTAAAGTTAATTGAGCATTAAAAGTTTTGTGAAGGAGGGAGTTTAACTTCTCTAGTAGATCAACTTCACGGTTTAATCTAGGTTTAAAGAGGAGGGAAAACCTTATTTTAAGGCTTCCTCAGAGCAAATTAAAGCAAATTTTGTCAGTTTGTATTAGATGCAATCTTTAGTGCATGCTATGATGGTAAAAAACTACTTACCAGACATCTAAAAAACGATTTTCATTACAAAAAGGCATTATGGCTATAAATACAGTATATACACTACACCATTCAAAAAGGTTTTTTTTAAAGAAATTCATACTTTTATTCAGCAAGGATGTATAAAATTGATAGTGACAGTAAAGACATTCATAAAAATAAAAATAGTATAAAAAGTTGCATGAGTTTATTGCTTTATTAGAATGATACCAAACAGTTGTTTTAAATTCTAAGAATATTTTACAATATTACTGTGTTTTTTGATCAAAAAAGCTTCCTGGGCATGAGAGACTTATTTTGTGAACGTTATAAAAATACTGACCCCAAAGTGTACAAATCTACTTTAAAACATTATTATTATTTTTTTTAATTATTGCAAAACAATTTTAAAATAAATACAAATAAATACTGTTTCGTGATTTTTATATACCATCATGATGAAGGATTACCCTATTTATCATATCGATATTTACATGAAGTATTCCAAGGAATTACCATTGTCAAGACTTTGAAATCAGAATTGAATTACTCTATATTTATTGTGCTAGATGCTGTTGTTTCCTTGGTAAAATAAGACAGTATTGTACTGAGTGTCTCAAGGCAGTGATCTTCTAAATGCTATTTTCATCAAGGTCACGAACCCTGTTACTGTCTGTAAAGTGAATCATAACAAAAGTTCTCTGTGGAAGAGGAACACTTACACTATATCAATGAACATGTCCTTATATTAAGACAGAGGTGGCTCACAGGTTTATTCTGGTAGAGCTGCAGACAGAAGAAAGCACAATGGTAAAAATAGTACAAATTATGAATGTAATTGTGTATAGTTGGGATAAAAAAAAGATTTTTATTATCAGCTGTTAAAAGGGAGGATACAATTCTTCCCGTATCTTTTGACGTTGTTAACGTCAAATGTTGTGTGTCCTGTTAAACCTTTGTTGCAAATTCCGCGATCCTGTTTTCACATTAGTACAATGCCAAATTGGTCAACATCGCCCAACCCTAATATGCAGTGGTTCTGATGGATTAACAGCTCAAAACTTTGAAAAGCGGCGTAATGCCTTATAGATGTTGTTTTACCCACAATTATCATTATCTTTGTGCAAATCTGAATACTAATTCTTCAAAAGGTCTGTTTGTAGCCCAGTTTGCCTTCAGAGCTGTGGGATGCCTGTCACACTGTCCTTTTGTTTTCTGTATGTGTGATGTTTCACAGAATGATTGAAGAGTCAGGCCGCAACAGCAGCGCCATGGCAGACAGAAGACAAATGTTTGCTGAAATGCGTATGTATTTCTATGGGGTTTTTTTGTCCCATACTCCAGCTACGATATGATGGTGAACATGTTAGTTATGCCAACGGTTCTCTAAATGGATATTTATAATGTATAAATACACACACATGCAGTATATATATATTTTTTATATATTAGTGCTGTTTATTGATTATTCATGATTAATCACATTCTAAATACATTTTTGTTTACATAATATGTGTACTGTGTGTATTATGCATGTATAAATACACACAAATACAGTATATATATATATATATATATATATATATATATATAAAATATTAATATATAAACAACCTTTTTTTCTTAAATAAATTCCTGCATATGTGTGTATTTATATATACATAATAAATAGTACACACGATATTATGTAAACAAAAACTTTTATTTTGGATGCGATTAATCCCTATTAATCGTTTGACAGCACTGGTTTATATTTATAGTCATATAACTTATATTATAAATGAATATATTTATTAACAAAAACGTAACATATTTTTTTCTGAAATGTTTTTATGTATCTTCATATATACATAATAAATAGATACAGCACACATACTTACATTATGTACCAAAAACTTATTTTGGATGTGATTAATCGCGTAATTCCTCTCACAGGTGCACTAGATCTGGACTCCATCAGATTGTCCACATACAGGACAGCATGCAAGCTGAGATTCATTCAGAAGAGGTGCAATTGTAAGTATGCAGGTTTTGCATTGCGTCAGTATTTACAGTAATTGTATATTTTGGGGTTATGTAATTCCATCTGCCATCTTCTTGCAGTGCATTTGGTGGATATCTGGAATATAATCGAGGTTTTCAGAGAAAACAGACTTAACTCCATGGACCTCAACACAGAGTTCTCTGTGTCACATTTGCAAGCAATACTTTCCACCATCTTTTACCAGCTAAACAAACGCTTGCCCACAACCCACCAGATCAATGTAGACCAGTCCATCTCGTACCTCCTCAACTTCCTGTTAGCAGCCTACGACCCGTAAGAAGCCCTTCAGTTGCCTTGAATCTGTCAGAACGCATGACATATTGACATTTCTTTAAGAGTAGAAAGATGCTTCATCTCCTGTATATGGAAGCTTTCATGGGGTCTCTTCATAATCTTCAGTTGAATTGCTAAATGTGACCATCTGAATGTGTTAGTTGACAGTTGTGTCTTTTCTAGGGAAGGAGTGGGAAAGATCTCGGTATTTGTGATGAAGATGGCCCTGGCTGCTCTCTGTGGAGGGAAGATTTTGGACAAACTAAGATGTGAGTTTCACTTTGGATTTGCCTTTGAACTGATATGTGTTCAATGGTTTGATGCTGATTAATGGGTGCTTAAGTGAATGGACTCGATGAATCATTCTATCATCATTTTAAAGGTCAGAGCAGCTGTCATTACTTGAAAGTCACTTCTAACCATGAGGCATATTCACCTCTCATGACCTTGTCAGTGTAGCTGAAACTTCTGTCCTCGTTTCTGGTGAATCATAATGACACTTTAGACTTAAAAACTGTTTAAAAGTTCGGGGTTGGTAAGGTTTTCTAAAATGCATGTACTTTTTTGGGGGGAATTTTGAGATGTGTGAAAAGAACTCGAATTTGTAACAGTGTCTTTTCTGTCACTTTTGATAAATTGAATGTGTCCTCGCTGAGTGAAAATTAGTTTTAAAAAATAAAATAAATATAAAAGTAGTGCATATGCAGATATTTCAATGATGTAATACACATTTTTTAGACGTTAAATATTGTGATTCCTACGCTATCTGGATCTAGTATAACAAGTATAAATTGATTGCTTGTCTTTTTTCCTCAAGATGTATTTTCACAGATATCAGACCCAAACGGAGTGATGATATACTCACAGTTCGACCAGTTCCTAAGAGAGGTACTGAAACTGCCCATGACGGTTTTTGAGGGACCATCTTTTGGCTACACTGAGCAGTCCACAAGAACTTGCTTTTCACAAGAGGTTTGAGATGACTTCTAAAATCATTTCTTATTTATTTAAGCTGTCAGACACAACCATTAAATATTGAGGTGTTTTATTTCTTTTGATGATTCATAATTAATAATTATTCAACAAGGATGCATTAAATTGATCAAAAGGGCTGTCAAATGATTAGTTGCGATTGCATCCAAAACATAATTTTTCGTTTACACAATATATGTGCATGTACTGTATATATTTATTACGTATATATAAATACACACACATGCAGTATATAAAATAGAGATATATAAACATAACATATTTTTCTTAAATGTATACATGCATGTGTTTTACATAATAAATACACACAATATACACGCATACATTATGTAAACAAAAACTTATTTTGGATGTGATTAATTGCGATGAATTGTTCTGAAGCATCACTGAAGACTAGAGTAATGATTCTGGAAATTCAGATTTGCATCTGAGGAATATATTCCAATATATATTAATTGAAAACCGTTATTTTGAATTCTAATAAATTCTAACAAAAAGTTTCACAGCAAGCAAGACTTTAAAAGTAAGCAAAACCCAGCTGCAAATAGCAGCACCCTTGCAGTCAACAGCAAGAACAATTAATAATTTCTTAGAAAATGTAAAAAGCAAAATTGTTTTTCTCCTGTAAGCACTGTAAGGTATTTATTGACTCATTTGTTTACTAATCCGCAGAAAAAGGTCTCGCTCAATGTGTTTCTTGACACATTCATGTCGGATCCACCTCCTCAGTGTCTGGTTTGGTTACCACTGATGCATCGGCTGGCAAATGTTGAGAACGGTGCGCTTAAAGCATGTTTATTTCATTTTTGTAGCAAGCCGTAGCGATACGTTAGTACTTCCTTTAGCCATTCATAACCTAAATGAATGACTAATATTGTGACAGCGTTCAATTAGTAATGTTGACTTGATTTTGATCCTCTCTTCTCTAGTTTTCCATCCTGTGGAGTGCTCCTACTGCCACAGCCAGAGCATGATGGGATTCCGCTACCGTTGCCAACAATGTGATAATTACCAACTCTGCCAAGAGTGTTTCTGGAGGGGCCATGCCTCGGGCAGCCATAGCAACCAGCACCAGATGAAGGAATACATGTCATGGGTAGGTGAACGGCCATGTGGGAACGTGACTGTGAGTAAGTGACGGCACGAGTCTTGTCTTCCAAACAGCCTTTAGCCTCTGACAGCATATGCCAGAAAATCAGTCAAATCACTTTATGCCTTTACACTTCTTTTCATTTGAACTCTGAGCATTGAATTTGCAGCTTTAGGAGCATGTACTTTACTTTACTTTTAGATTGTACTTTTTAAAAGAAACGCTCTATCAAAAATACAGTAAAAACAGGAATATTGTGAATATTTTCTCTTTGAATATGTTGTCAAATGTCATTTATATTAGTGATTCAAAGCTGAGTTTTCAGCATCATTACTCCAGTCATCAGTGTCACATGATCCTTCAGAAATCATAAAATGCTGATTTGCTGTACAAAATAAATTTCTTGAAACTTAATTCATAAAAAATGTTCCTAATGATTGAAAGTTCAAAACAACAGTATTTATTTGCAATATAAACGTTTTGTAATGTTATAAATGTACTGTCAATATAATGTATATCTGCTGGATAAAAGTACTCATTTATTTAAAAAATCAGACAGATTTCAAACAACAGACAAATTAATATGCAAAAAAAAAACATGGGCACTTATTTTTCCACAGTATTAAAAAAATAATAATAATAATTTACATCACCGTTTTCCTCCCATTTTATGAGTAACATTTGTATTTATTTAAAAAGTGCAAGATAATCCTGGTTTTCATAATATGGTTCCATTTAAACATATTCATATATATTTTCATAAATATTGTTTCATTTTTCTCCAGAAATCTCCAGCTAAGAAGTTGTCAGATGCTCTCAGCAAATCTCTGAGTTGTGCCTCCAGTCGAGAGCCTCCTTACCCGATGCTCTCCGAAACACCTGAGAAACCTCTCAACCTCACTCATGTTGTGTATGTAAACTCCACATATCACCATAATATCACCATATCCAGCACATTTTGCTCGAATAATGCTAAAATGACTTGAATGTAACATAAATAGTGCATGCTAACATTGTCCTGCCTTGTGTTTTTGGTTTTATGCTTCGAAACAGGGACACATGGTAAGCAAAGTGAAATGAAGAGTTTATATTCTCATATGTTTTATGATTTCACAATATTTGGAGGGCGAAAATGAATCTTGGACACTGATATGTTTGACACTATGCAGACAGACACACTGACACACTTTTATCGCAGTGACTCAGTTATTGTTTGCGTTTGCTGCAGGCCTCCCAGACCCGTGACCGGTGGAAATGAATACATACTCTCTCACTCCATGCCTTCCTCAGGAAACCCTTACTCCAGCAAAATGTGAGTCTGTTACTGTACGACACTTCCAGTAGGAGTATGTTTACAGGTATCATACAGCATTCTAGCCTTTATAGATGCTTTTAATCTAAAACTAAAATATTTTATTGGTAACTGACTGAAATAAATATGCTGAAGTACCAAAATTACTCAAATTAATTAATAAAAAAAAAAAAAAGTAAATCAAAATATTAGTAAATACTATAGCAGTATATAAATTATTATTATTATTTTTAAAATCATGATTAATCGCATCCAAAATAAAAGTTTTTGTTTAAATAATATATGTGTGTATACTGTGCATATTTATTGTACACATATAAATACAAACACAAACAGATTTTTATATCTAAAAACCATATGTTATGTTTATTTATTAAACATTTATATGTAATAAAAGAATATGCTCAATATATACTGTATATGTGTGCATATATACATAATAAAAATATGTAAACGAAAACCTTTCTTTTGGATGTGATTAATCGCTGTTAATCATTTTCCAGCGCTAATATAAATGCTACTAAAATACAGTAACTGCTGTAAAGATGTTCTGATCTCTTTGTGGTGTGTATTAAGCATGTTTGTGTAAGTATACATTGTGTTGCTTGTTCGTTTGTTTTATTATGTCTCATTTTGCGGGTAAAAAGAGGTGCTCATGATGACACAAAGCAGATGAAGCTGTTTTCCCGGACGGCCCCAGATCTTTTAAAAGGAAAAGGGTGAGTCAACTTGGATGAAATAATGTCACTATTATCTGTTGTAAGCGCAATAAGCGTGCAAAGGAATAACAGGGAGTAAAGATCATCTTGTAATGGGATACACAGGAATTTTTGGGTAGATGCAAATGAAAACAAGGCTGTGAGGGATTGAAGTACAACCCGTTTAAGGTGTTGTCCATGAATAGCTTTGGTTCAGACAAAAAATGTTAAGAATATGTCCTTTATCCATTGCAAATGTATAAAAGACTTATTTGGATTGTACTTGCATCCCACACAAAGCAATGGAGCCTTTTCACAAGACTGTATGTACATTTATAACACTATTCTTTGCATTATATTACCTTCTTTTTTTAAATCAAATGATAAAAAATAGTTTAAGGTATTGTGAGGGTGTTTCTAATGCAGCGTCCATGGGAGGGAGGGTAAATTTGACAACGTTCGCTCTTTTGACTGACGTTATCAGTCTTTTTTTTTTCCTTTTATTGAAAGTCATGTAAACACTAGAGTAGAGTTTCTCTTTTGCTGCGTAAGCATAAAAAAAAATCCAAGATGTAGATTAGTTTTTTCATTGGAAAAGATTTGGAGAAATTTAGCATTGCATGACTTTCTCACCAAAAGATCCTCTGCAGTGAATGGGTGCCGTCAGAATTAGAATGATAAAAACTTCACAATAATCCAACCCTTTAATTATCTTCTTGTTAAGTAAAAAGCAACATGTATATAAGAATCAAATCTGATTGGACTCTCATTCTGACGGCACCCATTCACTACACAGGATCCATTGGTGAACATGCAATGCTAAATTTCTCCATTTTTTTTTTCTGATGAAGAAACAAACTCATCTAGATCTTGGATGGCCTTTACATTTTCATCAAAAGTTCAATTATTCCATTAAATATGTCATCTCAACTTTTTGCATTCTGAATTATTATTAATGCAACCAAATAATACATAAAAGATGAGATTTTAGACCCTTTTATTTTTCCTCTCATATGTGTTTGTTAAACATGGTTTCAGGGTTCAGTACAGCCTTGATATTGCGGATAGGCTCGCCGATGAGCACATACTTATTGGACTTTATGTGAATCTCCTCCGAAAGGACCGTTCATGGTTAGTGTGAGCTGTGGGTCTGCTAAGGTTGCTGTGGCAGTTTTCTTCCTAATCTGTCTTTTAGAGCTTAAAGGCCACCATGTCATGTTAATGTCAAACTATCATTTGAGGAAACGGGAAATGGATGTCTTTGCACAGTTTAAATGCATCTAATATAATCTGAACATTTTAGAAAGGACACCAGATGTGGGATGGTGACTATTCTGGCCACAGTGCTGTCTTATGTTTGCAGCTTGCTAACCGGCTAGGCTTCTGTTGTGTTTAAGCAGTGTATTTACTCTGTGCTAAACATATTACATTTCACTGCCATAGAGCGCAGCAGTCCGGAAGCCACGGAAAGAGAGTGTATTAACCTTTCAGTACAGAACTACCATGAGGGTCAGAGGAGTTGATGTTGTGCAGTATAGGTTTTATATATGCATACAGTTGTTTAAAACTCATTGACTAATAATCTATATATCTGTATTTTAATTGTGTCATTCTTCATGCAGAATTCCTGTAAGTAGATAGTTATGAGTTTGAATTCTATGAAATGCTAAAAGGGATAAAATGCAAGTTGGCAATGCAATAATATTTCAGATAAATCTATAAATAGTAAATTCATGTGAGGAGATTGATATTAATATTGCATTTGTATGTACTCTTTTTTTTCATGCATGTTTGCTACAATCACATGTTCCTGTGATTCTCTTGCGAGCATATTGGTTGGGTTCATGGATTTTTAATTGGCCATGGTGAAAATGAATTATAAGAAAAAAGTTATCTGCAGCGCTCTATTGCACCAGATGTATGAACATTATAGTTCAAAGTTAGAACTATTAATAGCATCCCTTGCTTGTAATAAATACTACAGACTTCAATGAATTCATCCCAAACTCTAATTCTAAAAACAAATATTATGAACTCTTTTGGAATAATCTTTTGTTCCCATCCATTATTCAAATAGTGTGCTGAGGTCTAATTTGATTAATATATGACAAATATATGGTCTTTTTTGCGCGTGTGTAGAAGTGCATGTCATTTTTGGGAAAATTTGTGTCAGTTTGATATGCAAAACCAGAAATGCACATTTTCAGCTTAGCAACTGGTTTTTAAACAAGGACCTGATTATGATGGATCTCAGAGTCACCAGTATGTTTAAATTAACTTGTTATCTTTGGCTTTTTATTTAATGATATATGTACTTTTTTTGTATTTTATTTATATATTTTTATTTTATTTTAACATATTGACAGGACTTTTATCTCAGTCTCAATAAATCATTCAAACCATTATCCAAAAATGTATTTATTTATATATTTATTTACTCAGTTAGTTGATTAGTTCGTTTTTAAAATTTTCATTTGTCATAGCTTTAATATATTTTTCATGACTGGGAAAAACTCAAACAAAACAAAAAACTGGGAAGATATTAATAAATATTAAAACTATGACACTCAGACCTGGAAATCTTAGAAAATCATATAAAAATAATGTACAAAAATATAAAGAAGTGCATTAATTTGTCGGTGTTGACAAAAATGAGCCCTGATGACTTTCATTTGGTTTCTCTTTAGCTATGGTTGTGTTTCCCAGGAAATGTTTCTAATATCATGATTATCCTGTTTTGGGGGTAAACTGGGGCTCTGTGGTCTTCATGATTTGCTTAGATGCTGAAATGTGTTTTATGTGCGCTATTGTTTATGTAATTAAGGCAGATACGTTTAGAGATACGTTCTCTAAAATGATCTTATTTTGATTCATAAAAGCTATTTTTACTTCCTTGAACTTGTTTGCCTATTTAAAAAAAATAGTTGGTAAAAATGTGCAAAACACACAACAAAGTTTTGTAGCTATGTCCTTCATGCATATGTGTGTATACTGTGTGTTTGCGTGTGTGTGTGCATTCACACACATACATGAAGATTAGTGCAAGAAAACAACAAGACTTTGTACAGGATGAATGATTGCTAGTGTGTTTACTATCTATGCTTGAGCTTGCATAGGCTACTAATTGCTATAGATAGTGTGTGTGTGTGTGTGTGTGTGTACAGTATATATATGTTACAATAAGTGCTGAACCGGTAACTGTTAAAATGACTCAGCTTCACCCTTTTTTGTGGTTGACAGTTTCCAAGAGAGCTGTAAAAACCAAGATGATGAGCACTTCCTTATTGCCCGTTACGCCTCCCGATTGGCTGCTGATGGAGCCGCTGCGGTAAGCCAGCCAATCAGAGCAACATTCTGTTATTCATAGAATATTAATGCCATACTTTTTCTGCTGCTGTATAAGTTATATTAGAGAAGATAATTCCTTTCCCTTTTCTTTAATAATTGATGTTAAGGGCAATTGGATTGTTGGGCAAACCTGTTTGAAAACAATCATTCTTTTAGCTTGTGCTGCCACGATATTACACACTTCTTCTTTAATTATAAGGAATATGCAAATAAATTAATTTAAAGTCATTAACCTCATATACAACCTGTTAACAGAAGACCCGAGTCCCGGCGGACATCTCTCTCTGTCTGGACTCCAATAAACAGCAACGACAACTTATCGCCGAGCTGGAGAACAAGAACAAGTGAGTCTGAGTAATATTTTAGTATCATGCATTGAATTAGCATTTAGTATAAAATGAATACATTGTGTGTTTTCAGGGAGATTTTGCAAGAGATCCAACGCCTGAGACAACAACATGAAGAAGCTTCCCAGCCTCCGTTAGACAAAAGCCAACAAAACCCAACATTACTGGCTGAACTGAGACTGCTCAGGTAGACACCTGCACACACACAGACACAAACCTGAAACCTGATCGCACAGACGCTGATGGTTACGAGATACACAGCATTGAAAGTGAGTGTATCCTGACCATGGCTCTTCTCCTGGATGAGTGAAAGCACTTTAAAAGCAATTTGCAACACTGAGGCTCCTTCCTGTTTGTGGACGTCACCCGTTCAGGTTTGAATGGTGAACTTGAACCAAGCGTAGATATTTAACCCTTATGTTTTCTTTGGGGTCTATTTTACCCCAAATTACTTAAAAATATATAAAAAAAAAATGTTTTCTTTGTCCAAGAGACATGAGACTCTGTAAAACTGTAAACACTTTCTA
>JAUYWG010000064.1:15552802-15567307 GCA_034779775.1 Enteromius afrohamiltoni | reverse complement strand
ATTTTTTTTTTTTTTTTTTTTTAAATAAATATATTTTTAAATATAAAAAAAATAGATACAGTATTATAAATAATTACACCATTAATAATTACATAATATTTTTCTCTGCAGTTCATAATTCACCATACAAATCATGCAAATCATGTTTGTCTTTGTGAGTGATTTATTTATTTATTTATTTTGTTAATAATAGTCTTGCATTTTTGAGTGTTTCGTGTAGTTTTCTTCATGGTTTTTGAGAATGCGGTGTGTCACTGGAACTATTCATGTTGACATCTATATAATTTATCTAGCTTTACCAAGTGACAGATGAATTTGTGCCAAAATAGTTTGATTTGAACATCTTTGACGTCGACAACAGAAGATATGGGAAGAATTATGCGTGTTTAGTTTCCCCCCCCCCACCGGATCAGAACCAGAACTGACCAGTTTTTGGATAAAAAAAGAGCATCTCTGAAACCTAATTATATAAGTTTCCCAAGGTGTCACGAAGGATTGTACAATATCTCTGTCTGAAATGTCTGTCAGCCTCAAACTCTTCCAAATCACATCTATGTTTAGCTCTTATTCCCATGCCTCCTTTTAAAAGTGCCTTTAAATCAGCCCCGCTTCCTGGATTCAAGATTGAAACCATTTGTTAAAAAAAAAAAAAAAACTATTGTTTACTCGCCCGGCTTTCGTAGGAAAAATGTTTTGTGTCCATTTACAGGAAGAGAGGAAAATGACAGACATGTGTCTAGACCTTAATAACGTGTTGCTTTATTTCTCAATTAATTTCACCAGCACTTCTACCTATAATTAATTATCCTGTATATTTTCCTGCCGTGGCAGACCAAACTAGGGCGTCCTTGGCGATGACACACTTTTCTGTGGCCTGGCATCCCTCTCCATAACGCAGCGGATCCGTCCTGTTCCCGCTGGTTTGGGAACTGCCCCTATATGACGTGTCAAAATTAGACAAAAAAAGTAGGAGTGCGATAGATTTGATAGAGTGAAAAGTTTGTGTACTCCTCCATTCATTTTGAGCCAGTGCAGGGTGAACACATTTTTGAGCTTGGGCCAGGAACATAGTGTACTGCGCAGAGAGAGCAAGACAGAGAGCGCGCGTAGTGCACTGTTTGCTGGCAGGCTGCCCTGCAGGGTCAAGTTGATTCAAATAAAAGAGTGTGTAGGCTGTTCGGCGGGCTGGAATGCCGTTCGTGTCTCCACATGATAAGGAGGCAGCCGATTTTTTTTTTTTTTTTTTTTCCACAAGAAAACCAGTTTGTGGCAGTGAAACCACAAGCGCTCAAACACATACAAACAGTACCCCCTCCTGTTCCCTTTACGTCCGCCTTTACAAGCTGTCATAAGGTAAATGAGTCATAAATCATATATCACCGGGCCTGGGTTGTATCTTCAGCTCTATCTGTGGAATGTATCTTCTGTCTTTTCTTTTTCCATTTGTTTGTTTGAGGGTGTGTGCTTTATCAGGGCTGGATGTCCCTCTTCACATCTCAAATTGCTTTGTAGATTTTCCTAAAATACATTTGGAATCGATTCTTTAATTTTCACAAAGGGCTATAGGAATTGCATGCAACGTATAGATATCCCAGTCCGAAACAGAGCATGAGAAAGACGCGTATGTGCAACATACTACTTACAGAAAATGTGTAGTTGTCCTGTTTATAAATGAAGACTATCTAATTAAACAAAACTTAAGGAAGCAGGTAGGTTGATTGGTGGCGTTGCCAGGGTTCCTCTGGATTTAGTCTGTCTCAGTTTGTTCTGTTTCTTTATGTCAATCCAGATGATTGTGAGAATGGATCTCCGTGTGGAGCACTGACTGCTTGTGCAAACAGAAATATCACTGGATTATTTCAATTAATGGCAAAATAAATGTTTGGAAAAGTAAACTGATATTTTCTACTGAAATGCTGCCGCAAAAGATAGAAATAACTGACTTAAAATAATTTTTTACCAGTAAAATCGATAAAAAATTGGGACCAAAAATGTATTGTTTTGACTCCTGACACATTTCTACCAAAGTAGACATGATTGAGGTGAATTTGTTCTAACACAATTTAAAGTTCTTGCAATATTGTATTACCATTTTCTAAACTAAAGCTAATAAAGTGTGATAATGTGAAGTTTTGGTTTGACTGTATGCACACACACACACACACACAAGCAATACACTTTATAATGCAAAACACAATATAATGCAGATAGTTGTTTATGTTATGTTTCTATATATGATGTTTATACATTATAACACATACACATCTCAACAAACATCAAAACATTTGTATATGTTTATATCTATATTGCACACTTTTTAAGTTATATAAAATGTATCTAAAATAAAAAATAAAATATAACTTTTTTTTTTTAAGTTGGATTAATGTTATTTAATTAAAACAACTTGTACATTTATTTTTTGCAGTGATATATAGGGTTAAGGGTTAGGGTTAACCCTTTAAAGGGATTTTTAAAGAACAGTGCTTTTTTAGATATTCTCTGTTCGTCTTTGAAGATTTTCATTTTTATTTTTATGCCAATTGTATTTCCAATGTATTATTTATTTGAAGAAACCCTTAACCCAAAGTATGAGCAATACTAATAACAGTGATTGTTGCCTTACCAAACACCACTAACAAGTTCAACAATATGCAACTCTCAAACCCTGTGATTTTTGATTTAGTAACTAAAAGGCAAGTGTCGTACGTGGGAAGCACGGGTGGGAGTTGAATGTGGATTAAGAGTTCGGTGGCAGTACTTTAAAAGATTGATTCCAATATGTGCAAGAGAACAGAATTAATGGGAGGTTATTGAGTTCTTGTTTTTTTTTTTATGTTCCCACCTTTGCCCTTCTCACTTATTTTCTTCTCTAGCATCCATGTGAAGCGTGAGTCTGAGGGGTGATCGCGCTGTACTAGGTGGCGGTTATAGATCTTCACGGTTTTGGCTCTGCTTTCGTGGCCCTCAGCCATCTCTGTAAAGACTTTTTTTTAAGCTTCTGTTGATTTTTAAGGCTCATCTTGAAACTCTGTCGACTTTCATATTGCAGCATGGCCTGTAAATAAGGTGAAATCACAGGCTGCCGTTTTTTGTAACACCTGTTTAGTCCGTAATTTCACTTTGACTGCATGGCGGCAGTCTGTCAGGCATCATTCTGGTCCCATAATTTGTGTAATTGTGGACGGTGTGTTTTGTGTGCATCGTTTAGCTTGAGAACTGAGTACTTGAGATTAATGGTTAAATTTATTGGGGTCTTGGCAGATGGGCAGTAAATGGTTAAATGCTTTGGGTGTTTTCCTTGAAAGTCTCCATGCTGGAAGCATTCAATCACAATATTTTTCAAGTTTTCAAATGTTTTTGGCGTCATACAATATTGAGATTTGTGATGCTCTGTGGGTTTGTTGCTGTGCCTCTCAAATTTGACTTTGCACTTTTTATAATTAAACTTTGAGACGTTAAGGAAGCCCATTATGAGGTAGAAGTTGAACTAGAGGCTGCAGATCTTTTAGTATTTGACGTTGATCTTTGATGGTACAGGTTAAAATCTGATCGTAAGCACTTAATGCTATATTTCTTCTCTCTTTCTCCAACTAGTTACTTTTTCTGTATCTGCTCATTTGTCAATGTAAAGTTGCAAATATCCCAAAAATAAACTAAACTAAATAGAAGTCCTTTCATGCATATGCTGTTCCTGTATTTGTAAGTGCCAAAAGATAGTTTTTATTGATATTTTGAACTTTATGTACTTTCTGGCATTTAATATAATTATTTTGTCAATTTTAGAAATATTGTATAAATATTTAGAATTTATTTTAGTTTTAGTTTAGGTTTTTCATTTAATATTTATATATATATATATATAAAAATATATATATATGTATGTATTAAAATGGCTATTGATTGATTATACGCTTTTATTTTTAGATTTAATTTAAATTCAAATGTTAGTGTTTTTTATTTTTATGTACTTTTGTCATTTTATAATGTTTAATTGTGTTGAACTTTTATTTTTATTTAAGTTTTAGTCATTTTAATACTTCAACCATTATTTGCCATGGCAACATTTCTAATATATTTACTCCTGTGGACAAAAGCAAATCAAATAACTACATGTAAAACTCTGCTCTCCTTTTTAGTCACCAACCCAGATTTCAGACTACTCCTCTTACGATGATAATGATGAAGATCCAGAAGAAACCAGAGCAGACTCATCTTTTCTAGATGCAGCCGAGTTGAGCAGGCAGTCGGTCAGTGAGTGGGTCCGATCTGCTCAGGCGATTCTTCAGACACCTCAGAAACAAACCCCTAAGAACATCAAGACCCCAGAGGACTCCAGTAAAAAGAGGAGGAGGTTTGAAAGGTATGATCTACGGCACCTGGATCTTAATCTTAATTTCGGTGCAACCCTGTGCAAGATGAACTAAATTTATGAGTTCAGTGACTGGCTTTATGATTGGGATTTATCATCCTAACTGGCAGTAATCCTTCATACTCTTATTTATTCTTACTGGGGTTTTTTTTTTTTTTTTTTTTTTCAATGTTTGACATCAAGTTCACCCGAACTTTCATATCAGTGTAAACACACAGAATACAAAAGGGTTCAAAGTCCAGGTAAAGTAGTTTAATAATACATCCACACCCTTACCGTAAAAACCTGGTCAGCTTGGTTTTTGATTGGCTATCAAGGAGCGGCTTCCTTTGCTCATTTTTGTCACCTTATTTAATTAACCAGCATTTCCTCCTATGCGCACAAGATCCAGCAGCGCTGGATGCATAAAGCTCTTTTGTCAGATATTACTCAGCAATTGCTTTCTAGTGTACCAAGACTGAGCCCAGCCCATGATGTTTTTGCCTGAAATGAGTCGTTTGTGAGAATTTGTGAATGGGAGAGGCAAGACGTGTCGAGTTTGTTCCCTCATGGGGGAGCTGTGTCTCTTTTTGGCTCTTGTTAGTCCACCGCTCCTTCTACTGACCTTCAAAGTTGCCTCTTGCCTGAGTGTCAGTTAATGTGTCTTTTATTATGCTTTTGTACACATAAAAATTATAGCACACATAAAAACCGACTCGTGTAAAACACAAATATATACATCATAAACATAAAGTAAATAATCATTAATGAGTGCATGCAGAATGGAGATGCTGTAAGCCTGTAACAAACTGAAGCCTTTGATGTTTTATCAAATAAATAGGTATAAATGCTAATTATAGATCAGTTTTCCATTTGCAGTGAACATAGATTCTTTTTAATTGATTCTCTGGTTTGATACTGTGGAGTTGAATCAGACCGACTCTCTATATGGAACCGATTCATTGATGTTGTTTCTTCTTGATTCTCCTTAATTCTAGTTCAGTCCGATTAAGTATCTTCTGATTAATTCTATAGGAAGGATTCTTATTTTTTCTTTGCTATTAATTTCATGTGATTGATTTAATGGCATTGAATCTTGCTGATTCTCTTTGATTGATTCTATGGGAGTTATTCTTATTCAGTCTATGGGATTGATTTTCTATAATCATTAATCTATAATTCATGGGGTTCATTCTTTAGGATTTATTCATGATTGAATTTACAACTGATTCCATTTAATAGATTATATTTGATCCATTCTTTATGATCAAATGCTTTGTTTGATTTTATATAAATGATTCTATGGGATCGATTCCATTTGATTTGAACTGATTCTCCATGATTGACTCCCTGGAACTCACTCTCTGTGTTTGATTCAATGCTGTTGATTCAAATTGATTTTCTTGATGGAACTGATTTAGTGAGACTGATTCTCTAATTCTGTGTGATTGATTCTAGCAGATTCATTTCATTTTAAATAAGTGATTCACATTCATTTTTTTACCATTGATTTTATGTGATTGATTCTCTGATACACTAATTCCGTGTGACTGTTTCAGTCACACTGAATGATTGATTTTGTGTAATTGAGTAGATTAATTTCAGATTGTGATCACATGTTATTCTGAATGTCTCATTGCGTGTTTTATTTTCTGTATGAATGGTTATGTAAGAGTGTATTGAATCCATAGGTTTAAAGGGTTAGTTCACCCAAAAATTAAAATTCTGTCATTAATTATTCACCTGCATATCGTTCCAAACCTATAAGTCCTTTGTTCATCTTCAGAACACAAATTAAGATATTTATTATGATGAGCCATCTGGCCCTCCATAGACAGCAACACAACTGAAATGATCCCAGATCCAGAAACATTGTAAAAACACTGGTAAAACAGTCCATGTGACATCAGTGGACATTAGTTTTGCGATGCTAAGAGAATACTTTTTTGTGTGTGCAAAGAAAACAAAAATAACATCATATACTCAACCATTCTTCTCCTATGACTTACATCTTCCGCCTTTTTAGATAATATTACTGCGTACGAGTATGCTTCCTTCTAGGTGCAAACAGTCGCAGATTACGCACATTTGCATGCTTTCACACGAATGCTTATTACATCAAATATGTGAAAGCTTGCATTTGTGGCGTGTTGAGATACTATTTACTCTATAATGGATACTCTAAAATGGTGGAAGACGTAAGTCACGGGAGACGTGTAAATGTTATTTTTGTTTTATTTGTGCAAAAAAGTATTCTCTTAGCATCGCAAAACTGAAGTTGATCCACTGATCTCACATTAGGGATGGGTATTGTTAAGGTTTTAACGGGATTACTGCTTTTATCGATCCAGAACTTTAACGAAACTTTTATTGTGTTATTACAGTTAAAAAAAAATCTTAATAATAAAAAACTATTTTTATGTAAAATTATAATCTTACACCAATGTTTGAGCAAATATTACACAAACAAAACAAATGATTGTTAACGTCAGAGCTTATCGATACTTCTGTCTTTAATTTAGCACCGGTACCAATTAAGTACTGCGTTTCGGTTCTCACACTGACTGTTTTACCGGTGTTTTTGCTATGTTTCTGGATCTGCTTTCATTTCTGTTGTACTGCTGTCTGTGGAGGGTCAGATAGCTCTCCGATGTCATTAAAAATATCTTAAAGAGGTTCAATGGGTTTGGAACGACATGAGGGTGAGTAATTAATTACATAATTTTTATTTTTGGGCGAAGTAACCCTTTAAGTCTCTCGAATTGATTTTGTGCGATTTGAATTTGTATCTGATTCTAAGTAATTCATTTTAGAATGATTCTGTGTGATTAATTCAAATTCAGGTGTTTATTTTGATTCTGTGCGACTGAATCCTTGTGATCTATCTCTGTAGGGGAGGTTTTGCTGAAAGACTGAACAGACTACACAGCAGGCAAAAATCAGCCATCAGCTTCTGGAGACATCAGTGCAACTCAACCACATCAGCCAGTAAGACACATCCAATCTGAATCCTGTCTGTTTATGTGACTCAATTAGGCTCTTGAATGTAAGCTCTGTTCTGATCATTAGTGGTTAGTTGTCTGTTCCTGACCACTAATGTTCTCACAATTAAAAATGAAGTCTTTTCATTTGACTACCGCCAATGTCAGATCTGGCCCAGAGAATGTGTCGGGAAATTATTTAACCACCAACCCACAGTTTTCATATTTCCATAATTGCTTGCCATGCTTGACGAAATGTGTATTATATTCCATCAGTGAATGAGTTTTCTCCGTGTACAGTTGGAGGAGGCGGCTATGAAAGCACGCTTGTTTCAGGTGATTCAGGTGACAATAGGACATACTGTGATTGTCTCGCAGCCAAAGCGACAGGAAACCACAGACACAAACACGCTGCAGACACAGTCACACACCTTATGTTTTCATTTTCCATGGTATAACGGATTTCTTTTCAAACAGTGCCCTACTAGGGGTCTTCAGTGTGTGTACTGTAGGTAGTTTTGTATGTAGGTTTAAAGAAGTTCATGTTTCAGTTGATGGTGGAAATTCAAGAGAAAATGTAAAATGATATTAGGAAATTACTTGTGTGATGCACTGTCAGTGCAAAGCAGGGCTGTTATTAATGTAATATAAAGCATTAAAACTTAAACGCATTTTATTTCAGCTACTGCAGTTGTCAAGCCATAATGTCTTATTTTATAATGTCTTAAGCTCTAAACTACCTTACACTAAATAAACTAAAACTTAATAAAAACTACAAATGTTTTTGACATTAACAAATAATAAATGAATAGATAAAAGTGACATAATTAATGAAAAAATTTAAACTGGACGTAAAAGTAACATTATTAACAAAACCTGTAACGGTTTATCAGTGATTCTAAAATAAGACTGGTATAATGTTTTTAAATTAATATTACAATTATGATTAAAAATCAAATATTTAATACATTTTTTAAATCTCAAATTTGTATTGGTTTAGTAATATTCAACGTCTGAATGTCTTTCCACGTCTACTGAATTCATTGTATGTGCATGTGATGATGAACTCTGAATTTAGTTCAAGCTAATTTTTTTTTAATTTTCATTCAAGTTTGCATGTGGAAAAGTGATTTAGAATGACTGGACATAGTTTCTGGACAGCTTTGCAGCATGCATAATTCCTTAGAAAATTCCACAGCTTAAAGAATGTCTCTCCCACTCACTTTTTGCTCGGTGCAGGATTTATGTTTATCTATTTTTTTCTGTGCAACATTAGGTGTTCTTATTGCTATTAATTTAGATGTCAGTGTGTGCAAGTTACAACTCGTTTCTTTCCTTTTCATAGTCATGGATAGCTTTTTGGTACCATTTCCCCCGTTAAAAAATGGAAAAATAGCCAGTGTTCCTTGTGTTTTTGTTTTGCATGTGATTGCATGCAGTAAGCGTAGCCTGTTTCTCTTACTGCTTTCAATTTTTCACAAAAATTTCCATTACACATCGTTCTTTTCTGAAGTCTTGACTGTGCTCGGCATGTTTTCAGCTGAGTCAATTGTGTTCATGTGTCCAATCGAGGGGGCCAACTATTCCTTGAACAGTCAGCATGGGAATATATCTCGTCAGTGCTGGATTTTGTTTCATTTCCTCAGAACTGAGTGAAATGAAAAACTTGAAACCACGCCAGTGTTGAGTTTTCACTGCATAACCCAAAATATCCTGCTGCTGTTATTCATTTACTGGGCCTGTATCGTATCTGTGCTGTTTTGCAAAACTTAATGACTTTGAGAATGAAACCTTCTTTCAGAGCTGGTCATTTTATCAAATTTAATTGTTCATACTGTAAATTACTTAACTACATTTAAAAGATCTTAAATCATACATTATTCAAAACATTTGGCCTAGTATAAACAGAGACTAATTATATGTACAGATTGTTTCATGCCTACATGTTTTTTTTTCATCCCAGCTGAGAGGCCAGGGGTCTTGAAACTGAGGATTCTGGGAGTTCTGGAGGAATGTGGCATGCAGGCTGCTGTATGTGACAGGCTGCCAGAGGGAGAAAAGTGTATGGCTCTTTTCAGCAAGGACACAGCCGCCCAGTTACAGCCTGCCCCCGGAAACATCGTCCACATCTACCCACCATGGTGAGAGTCTAAAAGAGAGTTTGTTTTATTATCTGTAATGATAATAAGCTGTTTATTGGCTACAGACCTAACACCCTTGATTTGGCAGCAAAAAAAAAAAATAATAATACATATATATTTTTAATATAGTTAGTGGAGGTTGCTCATGCATTTGAATAAATCTTTAACATTAACCATTAACTTTTTCTTGTAATATGGGGTAGAGCCCGACCGATAAAGGATTTTGAAGGCCGATACGATACAAAAATGTTGGTTTTTAAAATCCGATATTCTGATATATCGGCCGATATTTATTTATTTATTTATGTATTTATTTTTCATTTCAGAAACGTGCAACAAAACATTAACAGATTTCCCTAACATTAGTTATTTGTAGTTATTTATGATTTTTAACTAACATAATAAGATAACGCATATTAAAAAGAAACTTGTTTATCGTCAGAACGGAAAAGAGGAACATCAAAATATATTAAAGTTCTGATAAATAACATGTAGAAAAATACAAATTTAAGATATGAAACATAAAGTCCTTTGAACAAAAACAACAACAACCAAATAAAGTGACCAGTTTTAAAAGACTTGGTAAGCTTCATAAAAATAACTTTAAACAGGACTGGAGACAAATTCTGTGAAGTTCTGATAAATGACAACAACCGCAAAATATAAATCGCTAACAGTATATGAGGTAGTGTATTGAATCAGTCAATCCTCAATAGCTCCAGTCCAGCAGAGGCAGGTTTTAGTACAAGAATAGTTATTATTATTTTTTATTAGTTATTCAGATTTCAGTAAATAAAGTTATATTAACTCTATGAAGCCTATTGCATCATATGTAAATTTCTAAGGCCTATGATCAAACATTAAAAGCTCAAAAACTTGTTGTACACAATCTACTACATGCCTTCAGGTTTTATGACTTTTAACTTTTTTTTAACAAGTCAACAACTTTTCTTCGATCAGTGTTATTATTACAATCCTTTATGTAAACTAAATAGTATCTTACTCAAACATTACTTAGAAACATAGACTGACAACTAATATTTGCATACATTTTATGTCAGTTTACTGATATAAAAATCGCTTTTCATTTCATAAAGATTGCCTTTTATCACAAAATATTAGAATCTTACTTTTTGGCCATATAAATATCAGGAACTGCACCAAATTGCATATCTTGCTCAATTTGGACGTCGAGCTCCTATATCATACTGTATATCAGCCATAAAAACCTGCGTATGTAATACTTGTCTAAAATGTCCTGCTGCTCCACATTATAATTTTATGTTTATATTTTTTGCCCACTGGCAATTCGTTTTTGTTCAGTTTCATCATAATTTCATCAACTGGAGTCTCGATCACTTGTGTTGCACAGCACTGACGCACATCTCCCTATGTCTTCCGCGATAATTTGTGATGAATCACTGTTGAAGCAGTAAGCCCCAGGTTGGCAGGAACAGTCTTGCCGTGTGCAGCCGTGTGTTTTGCACAGGGCTGATAAGCATGAGAGGCCTGCAGGGCTTAAGGTGAGAGGGACAGACGAGCCAGTCTCCATCTGTGTGGGAGGACCGCGCATTCACGGATCCGTCCAAACTGGAAAGGCCAGGCCTCGCCGGAAGCCAAGGCCCCTCCCCTATCGCTCTCCCTCTGTATCGCCCCCATGTAGCGTAGCTCCCACGTCATTCCTCAGCTCCAGGGAATGGCCTGCATACCTCTTCCTGGCAGCTCTGAGCTCATTTCCAGCAAGCCGGGAAAAAACATCGCTGGATCCTTTTTCTTCCCTCGCCTTTTTTTTTTTCTTTGAGAAGCGTTAGGCAGCGGATCACAATAACTGTGACAGAGGCCAGAGGGCCGAATAGAAAACACATGCAGCACAGTGTGTTGCTGGCACAGTTTCTCCTCTTGTATCATTTTCTCCCTCTCTTTCTCTCCCCCTGCGGAGTGTTTGCTTTAAGGGCAGGCATAGTTGACCCTGGAAAGTCCAAGAGTTCATTTTACCCTGGAAAGTCCACAGGATTGACTCCAGCTCGGCCCCCTTAGTTTGCAGAACAGAACATGGGCAGCAGATGATAACACTTTACATGTCGTCAAAATATATTTAAAAACGTGCGGGGAGTTGATAAATGCAGGCATGGAATGTTTTAGTGTCAAAATACATGAGGCGTTTTGATGATTTGCTTGGTTTTTTGCAGTTCTTTAAAATAGTGACACAGAATTCCAACGCTAAGAATTGACTTCCTTTCAGTTCGTCAGGTGGAATTTTAATTGGCTCGGCTACTCCCCACAGGAAGTTAAATTGGAATTAGGGATTCAGATATTTAAATATAGTACGAATTCTAGTTTCTTTAAACTAGCAGACAAGGTATTCAAAGCATCATTCAAAGCTTTGTTTTCTAGTTAAAAATGACACGTATTTAAAGTTCACAGAATGTAAAGTTTCAAATTGAATTTTTATTCAAGAACTAAATAACTGATAAACCTTAAAAGTTTTAAAAGGGTTTCCATGAACCACCGATTTGATTTTTGTACAATCTTTTTTCTAGTAAAGCTTCTTTTGCTTCAGGAAACTTCATTTGACATCCCAGGGTAAAATTACTTTGGAGACAAAACAAAATACCAAAATTGTTTGCATACAAAAGTTAAGTATTTTTACATACCTTTATTAATGGTACCACGAACTGCATAGAAAATTTAACCTGTCATTCTTGGTATCCATCAAATTTGGATTTGTTTCTATTTGCTGTTAACAATGACAACAAAAGATATGGGAATTATTTTCTTTTCCAAGTTGATAAACATATTTTAAAAATGCTGCTTTGCATTTATAGTCTCGGTTTATTATTTGATGCTTATATTTGCCATACTTTAAAGTCTGAGTCAAAAATTGACAGTCATGTAACCGCTTTGGGTTATGTTCACTATACTGCCTGTAATAGACTGTCTGATGACCAACATCCCTGCGCATAAACACACCAACGCACATACTCTCTCACTCACACACACTGTTCCCAGCTTCTTCACGGTTCAGCTATGAAGGAAATACCTGTCATCACTAGGTGATGATTACACCTGTGGCGCACCCTCACCTGTTTGTGTCAGCTCTGACGTCAGCACACTCTCATGAGCTTGTTCTCAGACTTCCTGTTCAGATCCACCGGAAATGCATTCACACGTATACCATGATGCCAATGTGATTATGTGTGCTCTCTGTTAAGACTTTATTTCCTGTGCACCTGATCACTAAGACCTTGCTTTGTAATTTTATTTGTAGAGCATTTCTGATTATTTTTGTTTGTTTGTTTTTTGCACGAACAGAATTATTTCTTATCTTGTTTTTTTATATTACTGTTATTTATTTATAATTGTATTAAAATTATTATTTATTAAATGTATGATTGTAGTTAAATTTATTGGTTTTATAATTATTAAATTATATGAAACTATATTTATATACTTAAAGTTTTTCTCATATTATTAATTTATTAAATACTTATTAATAGTGCATCTATATCTTAGAATAATAGAGTCATAAAGACTATTGTAAGTATGAGAAGTATGTAGAGACTACAAAATGGTAATATATACAAAAAAATCTGTATTGTGTGTGTGTGTGTGTGTGTGTGTGTGTGTGTGTGTAAGCATAAAAAATATTTTATTTGTTTTTTAGATATAAAAGAAATTAATTACATTCTAATAAAAACAACTGATTAATTATAATAGTAATTATAATATTAGGCATTGCACACAGTAAAATACTTTCTCATTTGTAGACTTAATAGCCAACAAGAAAATCAATTTTTTTTTGACATGTCACTAGATTGTCAAAGACTGGAATTTTCTGTCCTATTCTTCTTGGGTTGACAGCATGTTGAAAAAAGCACTTGTTTGCAGTAGGGCGGAGAGGACCTCCACCTCTCCTGTGTAAACTTGCCTTTGCTGGCTGCCCTGGAGCTGGGCGCTGTTGGCTGAAGTTCAGTAGGTTCAGTGCGATTACTCGTCTGTGCTGGCACCCGTTCAATTCTCGTTCAGGGCAGGATGATTTGAATGCTGACGTACATGCTACGTCTCTTGACATGAGCTCTGCAGGCCCTGGCTTGTAGTGGAGTTGAGGCCTCCGTTTATTGAAGACATGTTTGTTTGGAACAGATCTGTGACAAATTACCCTACACTTCAGCGCAAAGATTGATCAGGTTATTTGCGAATGGTACATTCTCATGCATTTATGACAGCACTTTTAATGTATGTGCTTACCAACGTGCAGATGTTTTCACAGAAATGCATGTGTCGTTTGCAGGCTTTTGTCCCCATGTGCTTCATATCAATTGCTGTATCAGTTGTAAACACTTTCCTGTACGATTGTAGCTCTTTATAGGGCTGTGTGATTCATCAGTACAAAACAAAATTGCATTAGGTGTATGCATTAGGTTGTTTTAAGTGAAGTCAGTTTTATCATCCGTCAGTTTTAAGTCTCTTAGAGAACTCAGTGAACTCAATCTTTGCATGTGCTCTTAGTTTGAGTCTCTTTAACGTGCTTTTGGGAATGCAGTGTGCCAACTATCTTCCAATGCTTGTAATAAGAAGCACTTATATAATATTTCTGTCTTCTTTCTTCGTTTTCTGTCAACATAGTTCCTGTCAACAAAAAAATATTTTTTTAAAAAATATGGTATTTTAATTGTATTAGTAATAATATATATATTTTTAAATGATTCAATCATTATTATTTTAATAAAATGTCATATAATAAAATGCATATATAAAATAAAATTAGTTTTCTTAAATACTTTTTTATTTTACAGTAAAATATTACAACAACAGTGATGCTTTTTTATTTTCGTTATTTTAATTTTTGTTTTTATTAGTTTTTATTAACATTGTTAATAATACATTATTTAGAATATTATAATAAAATATTATGTAATCATTTAATAATTATTTAAATATATTAATTTAGTAACAATTATTCATTTTATGTCAAATGTAAAATTAATGTACAATTTGTATTAATAAATTACTTTAAATACTTTAAATAATAATT
>JAUYWG010000064.1:15494113-15552094 GCA_034779775.1 Enteromius afrohamiltoni | reverse complement strand
ATAATAAATATATATATATATATATATATATATATATATATATTTTATTTATTTTTTTTATGCATTTATATTAGCATTATTTCATTCTATGGTTGTAATGTAAAAAAATGTACTATTAAATAATTATTTAATAAATAAATAATTTTAATTATCCTTTGTATTTTATTTAGTAATAATAATGAATTGGTTTTACAATTTTTTACATTTATTATATTTGTTTTAGTGAATGTAATGTAATCATTATTTAAATTATTATTTTTTTATTTTACAGTGAATATTACAATATTTATATACAAATTTCTTATGTTGCTTTATAAAGGAATTATTGGTTTATCTTTTCTTCCTCATCTTTTTATTGTTATTATTTTATTTTCATTTTGTTATATTAACGCAAACTTTTAACCCAGTTTTGGCCAGCAAATTTAATGCAATGCAGTTCGCTTGTGACTGGCCCCTTGACTGGTAGACTTGAAGTCTTGTCCGCTTATTTTAATTTTATTTATATTTGAAAAGAAAAAAGATGAATAGTGTTCAGAAGGAGTCGTTTTTGAATGCCACTTTGTAAAGAATAACAACAAATTCAAACCTTTCTTTTGGCAAACAACATCTAATACTTGTTTTGTGTGTTTGTTCTTGCTCTGTTACTAAGACACACCAATGCAGACCATTATCACAAAAGCGCAGCTTGTTTCACAGTCGATCTGTTAGATGCCAAGTACAAAGTAATAGTGTCGACTTGAGTTCAGCGCTTTGATATAAACATGTTTTCAGACCGCCTGTGAAATGGAAAAGAGCATCTTTGTTGATCAGTCAGTCACTAACAGTTGTTTTCCACCCAGAGAGGGATGGGCTTGAGTGTTTGTGTGTACCTGAGGATATTTTGAGACTCTTTTATGTGTGTGAGAATTGTGGAGGTGGTTGTGTTCGGCGAGACCGCTGTCAATCTTTCAATGTAGACAAAAATCAATTCAAGCTGAGTTTTATGAGTGTTGCCAAAATGTCATAAGCATGATTTGGCGTTTCCAAAAAACAACACTAGCAGACCTCTGTTTGTCTCTCTAGGCAGAATCTGGTTGTGGAGGGTGAACGTTATCCCATAATTCTCAACACCCACTTCAGTCAGAAAGTCTGTGAAGAGGCTAAGCCAGATAATGCAGGCGGTCCGAGAGCCGCGGGTTCTGCGGAGAAATGCAGACCTCCGCCGTTAACCAGGAGCCTGTGGCGGTCACAGACGAGCCAAGTGTCAACCGAGACGTCCATTCCCTGTAAACAGGTTCGTCAGCTGTCCTCTCTCATGTGATCACGGGAAGGGAAACCGAACTTCCCAGAAGAGCCAGCGTCAATGTTAGATTTCCAATTCGGCCACACATAAAAATGTGTTAAAGTGCTGTTGGAATAGAGACAGCTGCCGCTTCCTGCGTGACACTCGTGAGTGCAGATGATTTATGAGGGATGTTAATGCATAAATATTTGCTTTAGTATAAGAACGAAGCCAAATTTTGATGTTCAACAAGACCCCGGCGTAACAAATTCTTTTTTTTTAAGAATATGTCTTTCTCTGTCCTACTGTACTACTCCATATAAACAGGGCAGTTTAGTCCGGACAGAGTCTGCCTTGGTTGTAAACAAAATACAAAGTAACTACCTTCAAAAATGTGAGCAAACCAACATAACACTCAAATGGAAACTCCTAAAATAAGCTTTTTTTGTGATCATTTACTTACCCTTGTCATTTCAAAACTGAAACGCAAACAAATCATTGGGCTCCAATGATGTTTAGAAGTATTATATAGTCTAGTTGGAGTATCCTTTTAAATGTGGGTTATCATTCAGAAACACTGTCACTAATTCAGCATTTATATGATGAATACAGTAAAAACAGTAACATTGTGAAATATTGGAATTTAAAGGAATAGTTCAACCATTTACTTGCCCTCGAGTGTTTCCAAACCTGTATGAATTTCTTTGTTCTTTGTTCACAAAGGGAGATATTTTGAAAACAGTTTGTAACCAGGCTGTTTTGGGTAAATTTATTGTCATGCAAAGCTGAATTTTCAGCATCATTACTATAGTCTTCAGACAGTGTCAGACTTTGACTCAAATTTGTGAGAGTTACAAATGATGGCAAATGTCTTGGCCTTGAATGTGGTAGTTGTGTTGCTGTCTATGCAGGATCAGAAAGCTCTCGGATTTCCAAATATATATAAATTGTCTTCCAAAGATGAGCTGATATTAAGTTAAAGTCATAAAGCAACTTCTGCTGGTGTGTTTGGGGGAAAAAGTAAAAATGTTTTAGTTTTTCCATATTCAGGTTGGTCAGATGAACAAAGGCGGAGTTCGTAAGTCTCTGCTGGATGCAGTGGAGGATTGTGGGGCATCGGGCTCTCAAAGTGGTCCTGTTGAAGTGGTTGTTCAGAGGGTCTACTGCATACGCATCGGCCAGTCCCTACACAGAGCTTCTCTCCAACACAGAGCGCTCTACAAACCTCCACCAGAATCAGCACCACCTCAACACATTGGCAGGTATCTCTGTTTCTTTTCTCTGGTTTAGATAACACGGTTACTTGGAGAGAGAGAAATGGAAATGTCTGCTACACTATGCCACAAAAAAACTGTGTCAAAGGCAATGGTATGCATATATTTATTTTCAGAGGTTTGTGGATGGTGAGATTTTTAATGTGTAGTGTTTTATATTCACTAACTATTTTTTTTTTTTAATCAAAAACACAGAAAGAGTGACATTGTGGAATAATTTAATAAGTGTTTTTCTTAATACATTTTAAATAGTCATTTATTTCTCACAATGCAAAGCTGAATTTTCAGCACCTCTACTCCAGTCTTCAGTCTCACGATCCTTCTAAAATCATTTGGATTTGCTGCTCAAAAAACATTTCTTATTACTATCAATGTTAAAAACAGTTGTGACGCTCTTATTTTTGTGAAACCTGTGTTAATGTTCAAAAGAACAACATTAAAAAAAAAAAAAAGCTTTTGAATGGTAGTGCATGCATGCACGCACAATATATTTTAATTTACCATTAGATTTTTAGTCCAAAAAGCTTTAGAGAAAATATTTTCATCATCGCAGTATTTTTGTTGTTATTTAATTTGCGATAAAAACAAAACGTATAACTGGTACCAGCTCTATGTAAATAAATACAACGTGCAGTTTATCAGCGACTCTCCTTATCCGGTAACCTGCCAAACCTGTTTGACAAACCAGATATCAGTTAGATCTCAAACCCTTAGCTTTAATTTGCTTCTAATAAAATATATGTGAACTGATTCAGAATGTGGTTGAGGATATAATTAAATACAGCAATAGGTATGACAGGTACAAATCACAGAATAAACATCAGGACATCTAGAATCTGCTTTGTCAATCTGAGAAGATACATGGCCTTTTTTGTATGTGTTTTACAAGACCGCGTGTTTGTACTGCGGTAAAATTAGGTCATTGTCTGTTCTGAACTCCTCTGTTAAAGCTCCAAGAGGTCAGTCTCCTCATGGAGTGATAAATAGAGAGAGAGCAACTTTGCTCCATATTCTGTCAATGACTAACCAAACAACCCCTCCCAGTACACAGAGTCCTCTCTTTCTCTCTCTCTATCTCTCTATCTTTCTCTGCCTCACGCAGTTCTCTCGGCCATATGGTAAAACTCTACAAACATCTCTAATTGAGCCCGGCGATGTCAGCAATCCATAGCCACAAGCTTCTCAGAAAAAAAGGAAATAAAGGACAGAAAGTGAGAGTGAGAATGTGCAAGAAAAACAAAGTTTGGAATATGGCGGTAAATCAAGATCAGAAATGATATCTGTAAAAAAACATTAGTGTTTACTTACTATGTAGTTGCCAAGATGCTGTTTGTTACATGATAGGTGATTACTTGATGGGCCCAAGTTAAAAGAGTTCACTGCAGTTTTTTTGTTGTCTTCAGTCTTTTTTGTCTAATCTGTTATCTACCAGAATTATTATAAGTTCAATTGAACCTATTGATTTAAATGTAAATGCAGCATCACTATGACATAGAGGGAAAGTGTAAGGATAAGTGAGAGTTAAGGTCATTGCATACAAGTATGCATTTTTTCTTTTTTTATCCTTTCCTATCAAAATGCAATGACCATTAGTTAAGAACATTAATCATTTTCTGCAACAAATGACCATGTTGTCATTCATTGACCATTGAGAATATCAAGTAGGTTCAGCCGTGCATTCATAAATTAAATTCATTTTATTCCTGCTTGAAGCGACACGTAGAGGATGTGCAATTTTAACCAATAAATATATCCCAGTATTTTTGAGGGATTTTTTTAGTTGTTGTTGTTAACAATAAACAATATTTGGGGTATTTTGCCTGGTTTAAACCTGCCAGTAGGTGGCGACAAGTGCACGTCTTAATGAGTGATTCGTTGAATGATTAGTTCAAAATGACCGGTTCATTTAGAAACAAAGCAAGTCACTGTCTGTAGACCTATTTGGGTATTTGAAACGTTGTCTGTGGGCCTATCTGGTGGCAAAGGATGAGCCATAGAATAGCAGAATACAAAGGTTTAATTAGAAGTAGCATTTAGAAATTCTGACTTTTTCCTCACAATCCTGAGATTATATCTCAATTCGGATAAGAAAAATCAACTCGTCTTTCTCCCTCGGCTTGGATTCATTACTTTATATCTCATACTTCTGGCCTTTTTTCCTCAGAATTGATGAATTTGCAAATATTAAGTGAAGTCAGGTCATAAAGGAGAAAAATAAACTAGGTGAAATAAAATAGTTAAATGTTATGTAAAATAGTATAGGTTTCAATCGTATTTCATGCTGTAACTGTAGTGCTAATACAGTACATCAGCATATATGAGTATTATGTAAATAAATGGTTTACACCAAATTTACTTTAAAAGTAGGGTAATCAGCAGGTTTCGTCCATGGTGCGTTTAAATGTGCGTTTAGTTTCAAATGGCGTCTTTGATGACAGTATTCTATAAAAATGATTTGCATTCTGATTTTATCATCCAAAAGCACAGCAATTCATTTTAAATCTTATTAAATAGATTCAACTCTGTTCTGTCCACTTGTTATCAGTGTTTTTCTGCCACCACAATGCGTGCACACCAGCAAGTGACGTAACTGTAACTTCTACTCCAAATTGGTCTATATGTCGCTCTGAGACACACAACAGTTCTACTCTGGCTTTGTGTGGAGCTATTTTCATTGACGAAACAGAAAAAAGATATTGTGTCTAAAATGAAAATGTACAATTTACAGTCACTCTCACATGCTGATATTCAGAGAAACGGCATCCTTGCTTGCTGTGCCATCACTAAATTGCATGATATCATGATACAAAAACCTATACAGGGACATTTTGCCCTCATAACTTGGATTCTACCTACATTCAATAGACTTCATCACTCTGTGAATGCTTTTAGACTCTCAAGATGACATTATTGAGTAACTAAATAATACTACACTAACTAATGTCAGTTTGCACATCATTAAAGCAACACTGACATAGATGAAAGATATCGCACTCCCCTAGTGACACAACCCTCAAAATGAATCTTATACCTTCCTATCTGGCAGATGTGCTTTTTCTTTGTAGGTGCCTTTATGGTCAGAGGTTTGTTATTAAATGATTCAATGGTAAGCGGAAGACAATGTGAAACCAAATCTGTTTCTCTGCAGTGTCAGTGTGTGCAGGTTTTAATTAAACTCATGCTGCATGTATTCAGGAAGACTGAAATCATTTCCACAGGTTAATCACCCATGTTCTCCTTCCTCACGCGCCCCCTGGTCTCTCCAGACACTCTGAGACACGTTGTTTTGTTGTCAAAAAACGCAAGTGGTGTTGTGTTGATGGAAAAAAAGAGTCATTTGACTGTCGGTAACCGGACCCGTGGCAGACGCTACAGCATACCGTAAACACTGGAGCTCAGGAAGACCAGACACTTTGGTATGGAGTGTGTGTTGACAGGGGAAACCCTGAGTGGACCAAAGCTGGTGCTGACAAAGATGGAGCCAACACATACACATGATGCATAACATTTTTAACAGATCCCAGCACATGACTAGATGGCATTCACTCACGCCCTGTTTTTTTTTTTTCCTCTTAAAGCAGGCTTGATCACTAAGAACGAGATTTTCATTTATTTTTTTTAACTTTGTCAATCCGAGATGATTTATGAGCAAGTATTCAATGTCTTTAAATGCAGAACCTATTTGAATTATTGATTTGTTTTTGACACTAAAATAAATAATCAATAATAAATTACAAAGAGAAGAATCGAACACTTTTTTTATGATTGTTGTTGGTGTTATCATTGCTAATAAATACATTTTTGTTCACTGGTTTGTTTTTTAACTACTATTATTTTTATAAAAATATTAAATTTGACCGTATTGTTTCCATTTGCACTTAAAAAAAAAATACTGCTTGTTTGTTTGCTTAAGTTGTTTCGGAGTAATTTTAATAATAATACAGGTATATTTTTTCTGTGTGTAGTTTAATGCTTATTATAGTGTCAAAAAGGGAAATCAAACATTTTTTGCAATCTCCATTGCAATTTAAACTACAAATAGGTTTAATCTTTGTTTTGGGTTGGTTCTAGTTGTGAAGCTTATAATGTTACTTAAGATTGAATAGCTGTTACATAAACAGATGAGTAAGTGTTTTGTGTATATAGTGAGATAATGGTGTTGTATTACTATAGTTCAGGTGGCTGGTAGCATATCAGTAAAGCATCTTTCAGATGCATAAATGCCCTTATACACTTTAACATAGTCATCCACACATTCAAAATGGCACAGTGTGCAGTATCACTTGATTATGCCATCCCGTTATTGCTCCCTTGTGATTTGATTGGTCTTGGTCAAAGTTTTCAGATGAACAGAAATAACATTTACTTCTATGTTTTTGTTTTTAGAACTATAAATGATCTGAGACTTCTGAGTATTTTGTTGGCCCAGTGGATCAGCTTATAGTGTTGAGTTCAACCTCTGCACCTCACTATTTTCTTTTTTTTTTTTATTCAAACGATTTAGTTGTTGCTAAAGCAACCATCACTATTTCTAGTGATCTATACTTACCTTGAAGAATGGATCTTGGCTATGAGAGGTGATGCTCTTTTGCCTTGGTCTAGTAACTAACCACCCAAAACCCCCTTACAACCCCATATAGCAACACCCTAGACAGATTGTCTCTGTTTAATTTGGGACTTTTTGAGAAAAAGGTGCGTGTTTGTTCATTTGCTATAGTGAGGAGATGGCTTACATTTTTACTGGAACCTTTCTGTCTTTCCCAAACTTATTTCAGAAGCTAAACTGTGAGCAATTAATATTTTATAAATGTATCTATATTTGTTTGCCTAGTTACACAGCAGTAAAAAGCTGTTATTTTAATTTTATTATCATTAATGTCATTTGTAATATTTAGATATATTTATTCATGTTTTTTTTTTTGGTTTGTTTTTTTGCTGTTTTGATCTAATATTAACATTTTATTTCATAAATTTAAATATTTTCAAATGTAGGTATTGTTTCTTACTTTGAGCTCTCTTTGGTTCTGTTTATAAGTGCACTACACACGTGCTTAAAATCTAATTATAAACATATGCTTGAAATCCATTTTCCATGTTTATACCCTCCAATGTGCAGCTTAGATGTTGACAGTTTATTCTTTTCATGTACCACTGGTCTCATTACAACCAGTTTGCAGTTACGTCCTGCCCTTCTTTTTTTTCCCCGTTATGTTTCTTTCTCCTCCTTGAGTTTTTGTGGCCACTTTCCAGACAATAATTAGCATTTAACTTTTGGTCCAAGAAGATATGTTGTTCCAGTAAAAACTCAGAGCAGTATAAACAGGCTGAAGAAGTTCTCTGTGCTCAGACAGGAGGGGTTGGATGTTTTCTAGAAGAAGTGGAACACAATGTGCTTTACGTGTCGGATTACAGCCCTGTTTATCAAAAGCTCCGCTCCCATTGGCCAGAGCCATGGCGGAAGGAATCCCGCCCACTGCGCTTCAGCCAGTCATCTGCCAGAGAAGTTTTGGTGCATCTCTGAAGGAAATGGAGGGGAGTGGGGTACCTACATCGAGTAGGCTTGTGTGAAATGTGTGTGTGTGTGTGTTTGGACAAGCTCAATGGATCGCAGTTCCTGGAAGCGCCTCCAAGTTGCTGTGAATTCCTGCGAACGCTCACAATAACAGATTCCTGAAAGTGGCTAGTGACTGCGGTTGACCAATGACAGAGACCCGGTGGGGGCAGTGGCCCCCAGTCCTGCTCCGTTGGAGGAAGCGCCTGAAACAGGGAATAAAGAAGGGGGTTGTTTATGTCAACCTGGCCATACCACAGAATGCTACTGCCCAGTCACCCCTCCTGTTCTCTGGTTTCATAGACACACGGGTCTAAACAAGCCTCAGTGTTCACAACCACACTCACTTAACCCCCGTGTTCTTTAGCAGCGCTACAACAGGGTAACAACAGGTCAGGATGAATCCAGATATGCCAGTCATGGTTTATCAAAGGTCAGCTGATATCACGCCATCAAAGTTAGCTTTTATCAAGTTTACCTGATTTTTTTTTTTGGTCTGATTTGAAGCTGATTTTTCTTTGTTTGTTAGCTCTTGGAGTTGAGATTTAAACTATTTGTCAACTTGATTGCACAGACATTGTTGGAAGAGAACTGAACTGGATGATAATGTCAGTGTTTCCTAAAGAACTGTACTATAGAATGCTTAAAGGTTACTCTACGCTGCTCAAAAGTCATGTTTGAATAGTAAGTAGCAGATTCTGTTAAAAAAATTAACTTAAGGGTGAGTCAGAAGTGCTAGACTGTCCTTGTAGAGTTTATGGTCTCCTTGCACAGACAATGTAGACTGCTCTCCTTGTTCTCCGTAAATGTGCTGAACAGACTCTAATATTTGGGTTAAACTGTTCTGGAACTGTTCAGTGTTGTAAATACAACTTAACCACTGATTTCTAGTTGTGTCCTCTTTTGGAAGCACAAACAAAGTAGTGTCACTTTCACAACGAAACAGTGTCTCCAGAACATGGCGCTGCAGCAACACTACAGCCAGAAAAATCGTTCCGCCTTCTTTCTTTGCGTAAACATCTGGGTGGGGTTTGAAAATAACATTTATGAAGAATATCTCTGGTCTGTGTAACTTTAGGGATCTTATCTATGCATTACCAACGTGTAACACTCCAAAGAGAAAGGAAAACTTGAAATCGCATCATATGACCCCTTAAAACTAATTTATTAATTGATGAATTTCACACTTATTGAACTTAACTGAATCAACAATGGTGTCCACATCATTAAAACATTACTTTTACATTACTGCTTTGAGACAATCTGTATCTGAATTGTGACTTGACTTTTTAACACGAAACATTATTTTATAATAAACTCCCGGGAATATTGTTTTCTATCAGCTTTGTGTGTGAATCAGCACATCATCTTGTCACCTTTAGCAAAAGATGAGATAAAGCGAAAGTTGAAACGGGTTCATATCTAATAAAGTCTTTGAGAGAATCTTGTTTTCTGTTGACTCTGCGTATGAACACATAACTAAATTTAAATTAAAATGAAATAATCTCATTAAAAATTACCAGATTGAAGGGAAGCATTAAATCGCAATTGGCAATATGACTATAAATGCCGTATTTAACTGCACATAATAAAAAAGCACTTGTTTTTTACAAGTTCGTAAATCGTTTGTAAATCAGTGCGTGATTCATTTTAAATATTCTCCTCCCATTTTTCATCTGAAAGGGAAACTCAGTATACAAATGCAAATTAATAACTGTCCATGCCTTTTCAGCACTAATTCTTTACTGTTTGTTTTTAGTAAATCCTGGTTTTCACTATAAATTTGACCCTTAATAAAAAGTATGAAATATTTTATTTGTTTTTCCGTGTTATGTGACCTTTGACTAACATCCGAAAAGCTTGAGCAAATGAGTGATGTTAAATGATTTCAATATTTACTTGGGAAAAACAGCTCTTCAAGTACATGCATTTGGGTCGAAGGGGTTTGGCTGACAACAAGGGTCTCTCAAACTGGGTTTTTAATTGTCTGCACGTTAAGTGGTTTGAGCCGAATAATTTGCAGAAAATGTGAACAAGAATAAATGTAGATTATTTCAAGAATATCAGTGCAGTTCTGCCTCGCAAGCACTTTCTTAACTAAACAACACGTCTTCAAATCAGTGTGAAGAATGTACGAATCAACTGTGTTTATTTTAGTGTTCTACTATAGTTATCTCTACTGTGCAATCAACTCACTGTCTAGCATGTGAAAATATATTTAAATACCAGCCTGTTTGTTTAGTCCTGTGGTTTACTGGCTCCAAAAAAGTCGCCACTTTCTGTGAACTGACTATCTGTAGAGACTATTAATACCTGCAAAAATATCATTTTGAGTATAGAAACACCGCCATGTGACCGCTGCGAGTCAGTCCATAGATCAAGTTATTAGTTAGGCCCTGTCTGGTGCCAAAGTCAACATTTAATCTGTAGACGCTATCTGTATCCATGTGAGTGTTTGTTGTTGGGACGAAGCTTCCCTTTTCATCAGAGGCCCACATTTGCAGATCTTAATTTTGGACAGTTTATTTATAAATACAGTTTGTCATAATAAAATGAAATGCCTGCTACAACTTCAGTCTTTCTTAACCACTCTCATTTTTGCAATTTAAATGTTTAGTTTAGCCTGCTTTTATTATTGCCTCAATAAAATTACTAAACATTTGTGTTGCAAAAGTAATGAGAGAGATTATAAAATAAAGTTAAGTAACAGCAGAGGAAATGGAGTAATATTAGATACTGAAACTAAATCAGTAGTGCAAGGCAGTAGGGAATAATTTACTGAAGGTTAATAAATGGTTGAACATGATTGTTTTCCCACTCTTTTTCAGGTTGTGTGCTCTTGTTCAGGACAGTTACGGGATGTTCGCTGAGGTTCTTCTGCACTGTGTGTCCACAGAGTCAGAGATTCAGCAGAACTCGGAGCAGCTGGAGGGAAGCGTGTGTCACCTCCAGGCCCTGAGAGTCGTCCAGCGTGTCACACGCGACAAGTGAGTCTGATATAATCACACGACACTAAAAACATCCTGCTGATCAGAAAAATATCATTTTAAAATGTACTTTTTATTTTATTTTTACATTTAATAATTTAGCAGATGGCTTTTTTTATCCAAAGCCATTTACAAATTACGACAATAGCAACAGTATACAGTAGGGGTGGCACGGTTCATGATAAAAAACCGAACCGTTCGGTGGATGCATGCGTCGCACGGTTCATGACATGCGCAATGTAGCCTAGTGGACCGTATGTGACTTCAGTGTGTTTCCCTTTCGCGCAAAAGAATTGAGGTGTCTACGGTGTGGAGTGAGTGCTGCAGGTCAAAATACTGTACGTGTAGAAATAGCAAGTGGGAGAGAAAAGGAAGGCTGGAGTTGGAGGATGCGCCAGCGTCATATAAATATGGTCTGTGGGTACATTTTGGATTTCATGTTACCTATTAGAGGATGGATAAGTTACAGTTCGTAATCATATGCTGAAGTATATTTCTGGAGTGTTAAAGATTAAAAGAAAAAATAACAAGAACCGTACAGAATTTTTTTATGAACCGTGCCACCCCTAGTATACAGTGTGTTATAAAACGACTGCTGGATTTCTGTTCTGTTATACTTAGTTTATTTTCCCATAAATATGTCTTTAAATTGTTGTTATTAAGTTTTTAAGTTTGTGTTATTGTGTGTAATGTTTATATATAATATATATATTTATCTAGGTTTTGCCCATTTATTGGTAATATTTTTTTTATTAATTTAAAGAAAATAAATTATATTCTTCCTTATAATTTTAATATGCGAAGTGAGAATAAGCTTGTTGTTAAAATTTTTATATAAATATTGTGTTACACTGAATGACATTATTGCAACCAAAAGTAAAAAATGTTATTCTCCAAAACAAAACTTATTTGAAACCTTAAAAGTAGACACTCTACTTACAAGTGCTTTTTATGGACATAAAATAATACTTTTTGTGAATTTCTTTTGATGCAGACATCTTAACGTCTTTGACTTATATACACGTGTGTGTGTGTGTGTATGTGTGTGTATACATGCTTACATAAATTGGTTTTATTATTATAATATGTGTAACAAATATGTAACATACATATTTATTTACAGGATGTAAAGTCATGAAATATTTATTTATATAAAATAAATGAAAATATAAAGAGCAAATGTGAAATAAATAGTTTAGTGTTCAAAAAGCATACCCTCTTCGTGTTTTGCACTATTTGTGAATTATTAGTGAACCTTACTGCACTCCCTTGAACTGAAAGTTAATATGAGCTTGTATTTCCACCTGCTCCGGCTCAGATTAGCAGCTCACAGTGTCAGTGTGTCTGCAGCACTCCATCTGCGTTGAGTATTATTGGCCTCTCCCCACATGCGTCTGCTCACTCAAGGTTATCTGCGTGGGCACTGCTTTAACATATGTGTTGTTTAAGTTGAAGGTGGCACGTGATGGGAAATTCTGGTGACACGTTTCAACATATATGAACATGAGCCATGTACACAAATACCCAAGATGCCTTTCAGCATGAATTGCTTATTTGGAATCAGTGGGCATCTACATGGTGAATAGTGTCTGTGAGATTAGGGGTAGGGTACTTGAGGAAATTCTGTCATCATTTTGTCAGGCTGTTGTGTGCTTTCAAACTTTCTTTCTGTGAAACTCAAAAAGAGATGTCTTGCAGACTGTTCATGCTGCTCTTTTCTACAGAATTAAAGTGAATGGGGACTGGGACTCCAAAAAGACGCTAAGAATTTATATGAAATAAAATCCAGGTGATTGCTTCATTTGAATAGAAATATAAATTGTAGAAGTTATTTGCTGATAATAGAAAAGATTTTAGTTTTAGTTTTTATTTATTACCAGTTAGTAAAGTAAGTCCATTTGATCCATTAGTTTCATCAATTATTTTAGCGTCATATCTATTTGCAAAAAGAAATTATGACAAAATGTAATTTTTTTTATTAACTACACCTTAAATACTTAAATACTCTATGCTGTTTCAAGAAAAATCTACTTTTTAATAGTTGCCTAATAAATCTGCCATTGTTTGATTTTTGCCAAATAATGTTCCACTTTTGTTAGCTGCTTTGGATAAAAGTATATGTTAATGTAAAAACATTTTTTATTTATTTTTTTTAAGTTAATGCTAAGGAATAAATAATGAATTGTCTGTACTGCAAGGCATAAGATATATCTGGCTTAACATCGGCCTCGTTCTCTCAGTATGTGTGAGTGTTTTCAGCGAGGGCTCGTCCCGCTGGACTGGATCGGGCGGTTGAGCGGGTCAAGGGAAGAGGTGAGGGGGGAAAGGAGAGCTAGACTGTGATTAAGACAGCTGTGGAACTGGTTGTGAGTGATCAGATCATGCTGCACTGAGGCACACACAGGGTTTAAGAATGTGTTTTTTAAGCTCCACTAAGAACATTTTTATTCTTGCGTTCTAGAAATCCATCTATGTATGAGATCTTTAAGGAATTCAGAAACTATATTTGATCTGTAATGGAAAATCTAGTATTTCTGATTATCCCATTATAGTTTATGTCAGTATTTAAAATTGGCTTTTGTTTTTATATCGTTAGTTCTCTGTTTAATTTTAATTTATTAATGTGCTTTTGTCATTTTAATTATGTTTAAAGCCTTTTTAATTATTACTAGTTTCTTCAGAATTTTTAATTGTAGCTTAAATTTTAGTAAGTTCTTGTTTTACTTTTTATTTATTTTTTTATTATTTTTTTAATTTTCTTAGTATATTTCTTTTTAATTTTAGATTAATCTTTTGTAATTTAGTTTTTTGTTTGTATTATTTTTAAATTATTTTTATAACTATTTAGATTATTAGAATATAGATTTATTTTTATTTCAGTTTAAGTTTTTATTTCTAGTGTAGTTCTAAATTACATTTTAAAAATGTCCTTTTTCTTGTTTCAGTTAACACAAAGTTAGTTTTCGATAACGATATTAGTCACCTACTTGCACAGTATCCGTGATATTTGTCATGTTGTGGAAGTGTTTATCTGTCAGTCTATTAAATCAAACACAGACAAGGCTGATCTCTGTCCTTTTGTCTGTATGTCAGTCCATCTGAGATGTTTTGCTAGCAGCAAAAACTCGAAATTGGAGTGTTAAAATAACATTCGGTATGCCAAATGTTTTATTATCAGCATTTTCAATAGCAATTTTAATGACAGATTATTTACATCTCTCTCTGTCTGTGTGTGTGTGTGTGTGAGAGAGAGAGTGAACAAGCCTCTGCCTGCTAGTGAAACTGATCTCGTACTTGTCAGCAGACACTTTTGGGCTCCAACAGAAGCTCAACGTAGCAGCACGTCAGTCCAACCGAAGCTAATGAGACTGACAGTGAATACACTCCACCTTCAGCTCCCGCATTTCTGAAAGGACCCCTGAAATTAAACATTCCGAGATTGAAACCTTATTTCTTTTCCTCTCTCTTCTTTCCTTCGCAGATGTTCTCCGCTCTTCAGTATGATTGACAGTTTGCGGCCTCTTCCGGTCGATCCAAAATCTCCCGAAGATCTTCTGCAGTCTCCCGGCGTAGGTCTTTAGATCACGTTGTAAATGTTTACTTCATATTTATCTCGCATACCTCTGGCTTCTGGAAGATTCCTCCTGGATAGCGGCAGTACAACGTCAAAACAAACCACGCTGCATTCTTAACCAAAGCACGTATAAATAAACCTGCAGAGCTTAAAAATACAAAATTTCTCATTAGCGGTGGTTACGAAGACAAACATTTCTTGTACTAAGAGTTAGTCATTTAAACAAACCCCTGACGCTGAGTGTTAAACTTTGCGGAGCGACTCGTCCCATGCCAGAAGTAAATATATATTTCAGATTTTCACCTAATAGGCAACAAATCCATTAGACTTACACTGAATATTGACCTGGAGATCAGAATGTCATGAATGTCAGCTGCATCTTGTTTTGTAGATAATGTGCTGCTTGGGACACAAGTAATTACATTCATCGTTTATGAAGCCTTCTGACTGGGGTTTAAAAAAAGCAGCTTTAAAGAAATCCACGTTCATAGCTTTTGTATCTTAAAGGACACTGCTTTTGAACCTTACCTAACTTCAGATCAGATCAGCCCAAGTAATGTTAACATATGCAGATCTATGTTAAAAAGCCTATGGTGGCTTCTGAATGAGAGTTCTTGCTGTTTTGTTTCTGTAATTAATCGAAGATGACTGGGAGGGGAGCTTTACTTTGGGTGACCGATATAAGTAGTTTCTGTGCATTTCCATCAAATGGCCCTTCTGTGCTACTTGGGTTTTAAATAGTCTTTTTGCTCTCCAGGATCGAGTCCCACCGCCCTGTTTCTGCTATAGGCTGAGCGTCCAGCAGGGTCACATGGTTCCGTTACCAGGACAGGCTCAATCTCCACTGTATCGACCACCTGTACTTCAGACGCTGCGAGAGATCCTTCAGGTGCAGCACACTGAACACTCTTTTAGTAGACATGCTTAAAAATAAATGACAAAATGCGGACAAACCTGGGAATATCAAGAAATTTGATGTGTGTGTGTGTGTGTGTGTATATATATATATATATATATATATATATATATATATATATATTTAATTGATCTATACTAAAGCCCCAATATATATATATATATAATGTGTGTGTGTGTAAATAACTGCAGTTATTATAGCATTTCAGATTTATATTTTATATATTTTGAATTAATTTTAAAGATCATTATCCAGTAATGCTAATTTATTGAAAATTAATTGGTTGAAAGGTGTGTAACAGTGTTATATTATTTTAGTATTATTTATATACTTCTGTAGTTTGCATTTTGAATGAGCTTCAGTCTTTCTAATTTCAGTTTTTTTATGATTTAGATTTTAGTAATTTTGTTATGCACTTTTTATTTATTAATTATATGTATTATTATTTATGACATTATTTATACATATGAATTACCTATATATGTAATGTTCTAAATTTCAGTTTTAGTACTTCAGCTTATTTCAGTTTTATGTTATATCTGATATTTATATTTTGTTTGATTAATGAAAATGTTATTTAATTGTTTTAGTTTTTCACAATACCAACAGTGGTCTGCGAACCATGAAATGGTTTTATTTGACTATAAAAATGATTTCTAAATGATTTTTTTCTTTTGTGTTTTAGGATGAATCTTCAAGGTGTCGTTGCAGCTTTCAGGCCGCTGTGGTTCATAAACAATTACTGGTAATGTTTTCTTAACCTACTTTTACCAACAAATGCGTAAATCTGATTATTTTTCATCATAGTTATATCTTTGTGGGATACCTTGACACGCCTGGTTTAAGGAGAGCGGGAATAGTCCTTAGCATAGCTTCTTTATAGATTGTCTTCTTAAGAACCCACCTTAGCAGTTTTCCCAGCACATTTGCCAAGTCTTCATCCCTCAGGGTTGCTTCCAAACTGTACACCTTTGGAAAAGCTTTCGGAAAGCTTTATGAGCTGTTTGACGCAAGCTTACCATAAGTGACATCATCCATTGACAATCTGCTTGACTGATCTAGCGAACGGTCAGACCTAAGAGGTTAAGGGTCACGCGTACACGCTCGTGTGGATAATAGATTAACCTTTTTTTGTTTTGTTTTGATGCGCTCTGTTTGTTTTGCGGTTGACATTGCACATCTGCGTAGGTGTATGAAGGAACAGGCTGTCTGGGAAACTGCCCCTAAAGCATTTTTCCTCTGATAATGACAGATTTATGTCTTTGTAAATGAGGCAAAACAATTGACGTTTTATTTAGCTTTGTGTATTCAGACCTAGGTTTGATAAACAAATATTTTGCATTAATTATAAAAACAATCCAGTAAAGGCCAGTGTCCCTTTCATTTAAATATAATATAATAATACACATGTAATATAATATAGTGTTAAAAAATATATTATTATAAACACATTTTAATCTTTTTCTGATTTTTCCGCAGAGATTTTAGTAGCTTTTTATGCTTTTATATACTATTTCCCGTGACATAGTATTACCTAAGATTTTTTTAAAATAATTCTTTCAGATTATAAAAATGTATTTAATTCTTGAATTTCTGCACACGAGACACAATTTGACACAGTATATTTGTCTGCATATTTGAAAAGAGAAAATTTAATTGTATATTGAAAGGTTAATCTCAAGTCAGTTCATGATAATTTATCACATATATATCACGGATTTCCACGTGCCTCTTGGTCTCCCAGAGCTCCAATGCTGGCGAGAGAGAGATGCTGCTGTTTGTGACAGATCCCAGTCTCCAAAGGGAGCAAGACACAGACGGGAACAGAAGAACCGTAGCCGTGTGTCTGAGCCCATCTTGCCTGATCCAGAGCTCAGTCACACAGGTCCTGGACACCCTCCAGACAAAGCCTGTTCTGATGTTCAGAGACGCCGTGAAGGAGAACGGTATTTCACCTGTTAGACATACATGAACACATCAGCTGTCTGAATGTATTATCTCATGCACTCATGTGCATTTCCAAGGACTTGCTATTTACTAGTCCTGCCTACCATAATGGTAGTTGTTCTGAAGTATTATAATTAACACATAAATAACCTTATATTTCAGATTTTGTAAATCTGCAATTAAAACATCACGATTTTCAGAGTTATTAGGGTTAAGCAAATCTGAGACAAAATAAAAATCTGCAATCTTTTAACTTCATGTAGTCGCCAAGGCAACATTTCTCATTTTAATTCAATTCAGCGTTGATGTATTTAAACAGAAATACAAAATGAATACAAGCTATACAACAAAAATAACGAAAAACACATCTACTAGTTTTAGTTAAGCTTTAAGTCTAATAAATCAAAAAATTAAAACGGATTTAAACTATCATAGTATCCCAATAATATTGAATACACTGATTATAAGGTATTAGAGTGCATTATACATTATTATGCATTATTTTCATGACAGTCGTTACTGATATGTGAAACAGTAATATTATTAATTCTAAGTTCTAAGAGTAAATAGTTTTATATTTGACATAATGCAGTATGTACATAGTGGTAGTATCTGTTTAAATAATTTATAATAATAATAAAAAACAAACAAATAGGAATTTGTGCTTAATTGTAAATAATGTCACTAAAAATAGGTTTCACTTTTCTTCCCCTTTTTTCTTTTGATTTTTGGGGTGAAATACGGCCTGTACGTGTTTTCTTGAGCCACAAATGCATTAAAAAAATCTGTTTTTAGGGAAAAGTTCAACACTACTGAATGGAAGCCATTCAAGCTAAAAGTCTCTGTGGTTGCTTCTTCATGTCTGAACTATTTGGAGATTTAGAGGTTTCCTACATTAATCTTAGTGTTGTTATTTCTTAGCGTCATGTCAGAGGAACATTCCATGACATTAAGCTACTGCTCTTTTTTCGTAAACCAGCTCAGATATTTTGCTGGGAACAGACGGTGATCCAACTAGAACCAGGCGTCCCATCCTCCTCCATACCACGGCCCATCATACTGGATCACCTGGGTCCAGAAACCCTCCCATACTCTCTCTGCACTGTCACAGGTCGGTATATTCCCCCACAGCCTCCTTTGTTTTGAGTTGGTACGAACCAGATCTCAGGGGGGTACAGCATGTTTGGTCTTTTAAACGAAACCAGTTGTTTGTTGGCCCAGGCTTTGTTCTTGATGCTTTGTTAGGGACCTTCTTGTGGTTTGTTATTTGCTTTTCTCCCTAAAGATCTTTCTCCCACATGTTTAAAGCTGTCTTCTTGCCTGGTTTCGAGATTTAAAAGTCACATTTTGTAACAAAGTCTTCTGTTCGTTCTCATTATATTATTTTAACTCATGCAAAGTGATGCCATCTTTCAATATTGTTTTTTATTTAAATGATCCAGGGATATTGACCAGTTTTTTTAGGATAAAATGAGTTATTTCATTGCTTCAGAAATGTCATCAGTAATACCACATATCTAAAAACGTGTAATTCAGAAAACAGAAAACTTTGCTACTTGTTTTTGACCGAGAGCTGTCCAGATAGACAGGAAGAAACCATCTGACATATTAATCGATTAAACACATAGGCAGAAATATATGTATAGTTAGTAGTTACAATTTCTCTAAAATAAATAAGTGTGTGTGTGTGTGTGTGTGTCTTTTAAATATCTAAGATTTAATTTAATTAAAACAGTAGATTCTCAATGGATAATGAACAATTTTTATATTTTTAGATAGCGTTTAGTGATTATTGTGTAAAATACTTATTTTGAACCTTTTTAAATTGCTTATTTTTTATTTAAATTGATTAATTATTTTAATTGACATTATTTTTTAATAATAATTATCATTATTGCAAGTAAAAAAACAATTAAATTGATTACGATAAATTATGTTAGAAATGATTTTAATAAATTCTAGTAAATATAATATTAAATGCATGTATGTACATCTTTGTAGTATTTATTAAAGTAATTAATTTTATTAATTTAAATTCATTAAAAAAATTCCTGATGGAATATATAAATATTTTTTTCTCCCTTTTTTCTTCTGGGGGTGAAATATGCCCTGCACATGTTTTCATAATGCATTACAGATTTAGATAAATCTGTTTTAAGGATATGTTCAAAACTACTGAATGAAAGTTATTGAAGCTGAAATCCCTGTGGCTGTCCCAGGACATCAAGTGATAAATACAGATTCTATTATGCAATGTTATTTTTTGATTATTGTCATCCATACTCCGGTTTCATGCATTATGTTTAGTTTGTTTCATGTTTAATTAGAGAACAGAAATGAGATATTTGACACTCAATGTTAGACTTTGAAACACCATGGCCTTTTCACCCTGAAGATAAGACAAATCATCTGACTCAAAGTGTAACAAGCACAAATTATCTTCTGCAGTGGTCAGCAACTTCAGCTTCTGGCTGCGTGCCGGAGGATCCTCCAGAGAGCAGAGGTTCACGCTGGGGTCTTATCACTCTGCCTGCTGTCTATTATGTAACACAGATGTGTCTTGCTGCTTTTACGACGTTATTTGTCAGAAAAAGTCCGTGCAGAGCCTAAACTTAAAGTTCTCGGCAGTAGTCGGGAACAAACAAAGTCATAGATTATGTGTTGATGATTTATTTGTGTATAATATTTCACAATTAATTTCTTAGTAGTAGGTCAGTTCAGAAAGGCATAAATAGCAGTGATGAGCTCATCTACCCAACAAGGAGCACAAACAACAGTGATGAAACTAATTACATTCTAAAAAAGAAATCTGTGGATCCACGAAGAACCTTTAACATCACTTCCTCCAAAAGTTCCAAAAAGATGATTCTTCTGACATCACTGCGATTAAACTCATTTTGGAACCTTTTAATGGTGTGCACGTGATTAGTGATTTGAATGAAGTGTGTGAATGGAATGATTTTAATTCTGGGTGATTTGCTTATGTTGATGTGCAGGTGTGGTGGTAGCAGTGGATGAAAGCTCAGCCTTCTCCTGGCCCACCTGCAGCCGGTGCGAGAGCTGCCGTTTAGAGACCCGAGAACAACAGTAAGTCCTCCCAGACCAGTTCTAAGTCCAAACCGGTGAACTTCACAGACCAGAAACGATCCTAAGTGAACGTCAACCCTACAGCATCTGTGTTAAAGATGGGCTGACAGATTAACGTCAGTTCTAGAGAACTAATGCCTACAGAGCTTATTAAAGCAGCGTCACAGCTGCGAATTCCTACTTGCGTCATCTTGTAAAATGAAGTGTTTATTGAGCCTCAAATGCTGTCTTTATTAAGAAGCACGTATGAAAATTGAGTTTTCCCAAATTGCTTCATATGGATGTGTTTGTGGCGTTTCATTTTCTTCTCGAGGCCACAAAAACAGACTTAGAGGAAGAGTTCTCGCACACAAAAATGCTGAAAATTTTCTTGCCCTCTGGCCATCAAAGATCTAGATGAGTGTTTTCATTAAGGGAACAGATTTGGAGAAATGAAGCCATACATCACTTCCCAGTGGATGCTATATGCAGTGAATGGGTGCCGCAATGAGAGTCCAACAGCTGATAAAAAAATGACAGTAATCTACACCACTCCAGTCCGTCAGTTAACATCTTATGAAGTGAAAAGCTAGAAACAAATCATTTACCATTTACAAGTGTTGTTTCCAGCTTCGGTCGAAAAGTTGTCTCGTCTGAATTAGGAGAGAAATATGCACAGCTCTGAACAAGCATGTTTTATTTTAATGTGAGAGGGCAACACTGGAGGAAGTGTTATTGTGAAGTACGTACTCATACTTAAAGGGGTCATATAATGGCAATTTTCCACAAGCTGATATGATTCTTTAGGGTCTTAATGAAAAGTTTGTAATATAGCTTGTTTAAATCTTCAAAAAAACTTTAAATCTTCACGAGCTCTGCTGACTCCGCCCCTCTTTTCCGAGGCGCTCTCGGAGGATCTTTTTTTAACCGTATTAATAGTAAAACCTGCTAATTAGCACATTATTAGGAAAGACGATTTGCAAAGCTTCATTAAAAGACATTATACTCACTGCTTCTGTAGCTGAGGCTGGGTCGTGAAGGGGTGGTTGTTTACACAAACTGCTAACACGCTTTTCATTTCAAACAACTTGTAAAAGTGCCTCTGGCATTATATGACCCCTTTAATATGAAAATGATCATTAAAAAAGATGCATTTGTTTCTTACAGACATGCAGATGTTTATTGATGGACTTTAGTGGTGTGGATTATTGTGATGTTTTTATCAGATGATTGAATTCTCATTCTGACGGCACCCATTCACTACACCAACACCAAGGTTATGGGTTTAATGCAGATAAAATCCTCTGCCAAATACAATATACACAATAATGCTGCTGTCTTGTGTCTGTTAGGTAGTTGACCCGTGCGCGTTCAGAGTTAATGCGTAAGACTGCGTTTAATCACAACCCACCGCATGGCTGAATTGTTTTCACATTCCTGTGTAAGAGTAAAGCTTAAGTGATGAATCATGGTGCCTTTGAGCTCTCAAGCTGAAAAAGACACAACAAACATTTGAAAAACAGCAATAAAACTAGCATGTGTGTTGATGTGCTGGTTTCTAGGAGAGGCTTCCTCTGCTCAGCATGTGGAGCAGTGATGGATGAACCCAGCACAAAGATGCAGCTGGAGGTGTTTCTGAGCTGCTCTTCATTGAGCCACTGCACCGTCAAAATCAAGGTGAGATGCTTTTAGCTGCTGCGCGTGAAAAATGTTCAACATTCCCACCATCAACAAAAACATGTAGTCATGGAAAAAAAGAAAGAATTGTCTGCTGTCAATATTTGACCACTGTTAAAAAAAAATTAAGCAGATAATAATTTGCAGTGATTTAAATGGTGTTGAGTTTTCATTGCTTACACGTCCAGTTTTTATTAAAAAATTGAATAAATGAAATGCAATTAAGCTTAAATAACTTCCACTGCTTTGAATGTTTTTTTTTGTTTGTTTTTGATTTTTTTTTTTTAATTTTAATTACGCTATTACAGACAAATCAGGCTTTTTAAAAAGAGAATAAATTCAATAAAGCAGGATTTTTTATGACATGAAATTAGATTACAATTTTTGTTACTGAAAAATCAGGTCCAGGTTTTTATTATTAAATAATTAAATTAAATTAAATAAAGTTAAACTCAATACATGTGACATTTTTATGCTATAAATAAATACAGCTAAATAATAAATACAGCTGAAATAATTCACATGAATTAAATTTTAGTCATATCATTACTGTTTACAGAAAATTCATGTCCAGGTTTACCCCAAAAAAAAAGCCTAAAAAACAGTTCAGCAACTGCTAGTAAAATATATGCATACTTTATATAGTAATTTGCATTAATTTAAGTGACATCAGCTTTTGACTGCTGTTACAGAAAACAATATTTTGTTTTTAAAGCATAAATTACTACACACCTAATATAATAAATCAGCCAAAGTACAGCATTTTTATGATATATACATTTATTACAGTTTAAATAATTTGCAATAATTGAAATGATATCATTACCGTTATAGAAAAATGGGTCACGCTTTATTTTAAGGTCCAATTCACATCATTAACAAAACATTAACCCGACTTTCCCTAAATATACTCAATCAACTAACCTTTGCTACTTATTTATAATTAGTAATGTAGCTGTAAAGTTTAGGTATTGGTTAGGATTAGGTATGTAGAATATGGTCATACAGAATACGTGCTTTTTAAGTACTAATAAGCAACCAATATGTTAATAACAAGCAACTAGTTAATAATATTTTCTTGAAAAATAGCATAAATGAAAGACAATACAGCAAACACTAGTATACTAGATATATACATACTTTGCTGTTTAAATAATGAAGTGCACATGATGATAATATGAATGGTATTTTTCACATTATCACTTCATATTTAGTGTCATAAAAGCCTTATTTTAATGTAAATATATATTTTGGGCTGATACATGACGTAGACCACTTAAGGTTTTGTGTTTTGATTCTTTCAATTCTTCCTTCTTGAAAAATAAACTCTATCAGTATCTATATCTCACATGACATTAAAGTGATGATCATGAACACTCGAAAAACAGAAGCCAGCATGATTTTATCACTCGTGCAGAAATGCATGTTTTTCATCTGGTGTTTATCTCCTTTCTGATTGATTTTCTGGACATTTCAGCGAAAGTGGAGGGTCATATATTATGGAACAGATAAAGTTTGTGACCACTAAGTAAATGATAAGGCGTAAGGGAAAGTTTATATGTTCTGATCTTAAATTAAACGAACTTCAATGTTAATCAATAAATACTCAACACTGGTCTCGCCGTAGGAGTTTTGTCTTTTATTGTTATTTTGATTTGTTGCTTAATCACAAAAATCTCTTAGTCTTAAGTGTAAATTAATATGTTTTTTACATTTTTTTATAATGCATTTAGTTTTCACTGTGCAAAAGAAGCCTGTAACAGTAATTTCAAGCGAAAATGTCTCAAGATGCTTGATTAGACGAGGTCAGACAGGATTGGCTTCCTGAGGCCTTCAGAGTTTAAATGATTTCCAGGGCGGTCTGTGAGTTATAGTAATGTTTCATACAGTTTTATTTTCATATTCCTGCCACAATGTATGAATCGAATGATGATATTAATGCATTCATGTGTTTCAGTTGCAGCAAAAGACCATTAAATCTCTTTTAAACTCAACGAGCTGTACTGAGGTAAGCTTCTATACCGGCCGAGTGAAAGTGTCAGTCATTTCACAAAGTTAGAGTTAGTTTGTTTGTTTTGTTCGACAGGGTTACAGAGTGGAAAATGTTCTAGGGTCAGAGATCGGTCCTCTCAGCGTCTTGGTCCACGTGGTCAACAGAAGTCCCAGTGTCTGGATGGGTTTGGAGGAGTGTGACCTGCACTGACTAGCACACTAGCATCTCATAGACATGTAAATAAACCAAAAACAGTGTAGAGTGCTGGGATATCTTTACAGTGGGAGTACTCTGAAACCAGAACTAATGATGTTAGTATGAAAGATGCTCCAGCATCAGCTGATAAAAGATTGTTTTGTTGTCAAATGATAGCTTCTACATTACGGTGGTGTTTGTGAATTAATTAATTTATTGCTCTCTATGACAGCTGGATGCCTGTATTCACTATGAATAAAAGTCTTATGCCACCAAATAACCGATTATATCTTTTTCATGATAAATCAATACTATTTCTATTTGAAGTACTTTAAGTGTCTAATAACTAGTATGCAAGCTATTGACTTTATTCTTCTTCTTATTTGACTCTAGTGACAATACATTAACAGCAATAAAGCCTAATATGTCCTATGAATATTAATGTTGAATAATTATCCATGCCATTGTACTGATTTCTACTATGACTGTAAACTAGGATCAAGTGCTACTCCTGTTGTATTCACCTGTGAATACCATTGTTTTTCTTTCTTTCTAAAAAGTTGCATCAATTCCAGTAGATCTATCCCTCATTAAAAAGCAAAACCACCTCTGAATTTACCTTTGAGGTTTGGTAAATTAATCAAACATTTGCTCTATTAAACTTTTAAAACTGGAGCTGCTGTTCCTTGCAACCCACCTGATTTTTTTTTTTTTTAAGTATTAATTTAAAAATCTCTACTCGCGATCCCGTCTAACCGACTGACAGCTACGCCTTCAGCAGACCACGCCCCCTCAGACCCGCCCCCTGCACACATGGAGTTCACATGGATCTTTTTGGAAGTTTCACGTCGTTTTATTATACATTTGTACACACTGTACAATTTCAAACATGCTCTGGCATTAATACGAAGTTTTTGGGAATTATAAAACAGGTACCATAAAAACATAAATGAAGTTTTTTCTGTAATAATTTAGAATACAAAAACATTCACAAAAATAATCACGACGACACCGTGCGGTGCCAAAGTCCATCATCCGATGTGTAACTTAATGCACGTCTGCTACAGAAGAACATAGTAATTCAAGTTCACTGAGGTATGTTTTTGGCAAGATTTTTTCGGGAGCGCGCGCTCTCGCTCTTTCCCCGACGTGCGTCACCGACTGTCAACAGCCGCGCGCGCCGCAGTCCCAAACGAAGTGTCTGGCGTGTGTTTGAAGAAGTGTCTGAGGCTGCTGAGTTCTCTCGTCAGCTGATCAATGGTTTTGTGCAGACGCTCGTTCTCGGCGCTCAGCTCGATCATCTTCTGCTGCATCTCCAAGTTGCGCAGCTTCGCCTTGTCCCTGCTTTTACGCACGGCGATGTTGTTCCTTTCGCGCCGCTGCCGATACTCCGGACTGTGCCTGTCGACAGACTTCTTGCCCTTTTCCCTTCCCAGCCTCCTGTGGGTGACGGGCTCTGGCTCGGGTGTGGTGGGAGGTGTCGGCTGACCCGTGTGCATGAGGCTCACAGTCGTCTGCGCGCACGTTTCGATCTGAGATGGTAAGGAAGAGGACAGTTCGCTGTCGCTCCAGTCCACCTCCTTCTTGATCGGTGCGCAAAACGCGCCCTTGCCAAAGCCCCCATCCTGCTGCTGCAGCCTCTCCGCGCTCTTTTGCGCAAAGGCGCTCGGCAGGTAAAAGTCTGGCTTTTCTTGCTTTACGGTGTTGTTGAACAAGTCTGCAAAGAGCTCGTCGTTGCAGATCTCCAAAGGAACCGTGGACATAGACTCGATGTAGGCGCTGAAGTCGATGGCGCTCTCATCATCGTAGATGGCAGGCGCGTTGCTGAGCTCCATCATGCTGCTGCTGCTGCCGCTGTTATTATTGTTGTTGTTATTGTCCTCGGACATGCCATGCTCTCCCCCGGATTTGACATCCCCTGGCATGACCTTATTGTCATAGAAGTTGGCAGGCTCCATGGCCCAGCTCATGTTGCATGGTGGCGTTACGCACTGTGAGTCCAGGTTGTACATGTCAGACATGGACGCAGCAAAACTTAAAGTCAATCTCAATCGGCAGATCCCTTCCTCGTCCCCTTGGCAGTCCTCAAAAAGCCTAACTTTTCACGCGCAGTCGCACACTGTCTCGCGCAAGCAGCGCGTATATCTAAAAGTCTGGCTGTCTCTCGAGCAGGTGTTAAAGTCCTCGTAGCTCTCTATCGAAACTCTGCTGTCCGCGTGCATAAGTACGAGCGCTCGGCTTGCGTCACGGCTTCGCCGCCCCCTTCCAGAAGCCAGTGAATGTCCAGAGTCGGTCACATGTTCCGCCTGCGCTCCTATTTGAGGAGACTCGGGTGTGCATGAACGCCTACTAGCTACTTTTAAGAGCAGCCTGTCAGAACTTCACGCTGTAGGACGCGAGGACATGTTTGAATGCGCATACATGTGTGGAAGAACCTAGCAGTGAGAGAAAATTCTTTTAACGCGCCCTGTCAGCATACATACATACAATAATAAAACATAAGAGAGAGAGAGAGTAATGTTAGTAATAATAAAAAAGTTATTCTTATTTTGTTTTGTTTGTTGTTGATGTTATTAGGCTATTATAATTATTATGGATTTTCGTTTGCTTTTAATACTACTACTACAAATATTTATTTATTTATGTATTGTTGATTGATAATTATTATGTTATTGTTATTTTAAAATATTTTATTTTTGCTTTTGAACTGTAATATAAACAAACAAAAACACACTTTATCAACTTATTAAAAATACATTATTTATAAATATATCATTATTTGCATTATTATTGTTATGACGTCAAGATGAATGCGCATGCATGTATAGAAAGAAGGATCAGTGAGACCTTTCTAAAAATAATAATAATAATAATTAAATAGGCAAATAAACAAATTGCAATTATTTCTTGTTTCGTTCGTATTGTAGGGAGAAGAAAGGAGAAATATTGCGAGAATATATATTAGATATTTTTTTTATTATTTTTATTAACAACTACTCACTGTTTACTCTATTATATTGTCGGAAATATACATCAATTTAATTATCTAGTATCTATTCACATGTATTTGAGGAGCACATTCAGCGTACGAATTCGAATCGAATTAAAGCGAGAAGGTTGTTTGATGTTATTGTTAGATTTAATTTAATATGCAATACACATTAAAATTTTTATTTTCCTGCCTTGGGCTTGCATTAATAAATAATCTTCATTAATGGGGCCAAAATGTCATTCATAATGTTCAGAGGATGTCTCAGTTGTTTTTCTATATTGTGGCACTTAACTTTGTCCACACTGACATCTAGTGTATACCAGAGGAGGCAACTCTTTATCCTGCGTTAATGCTCTTTCCCGCGAAAACTTCGGGCGATACCAAGCAATTGATGAGATTGGTTAATTCCACCCATCCTATCATTCTCAGTCTGCCATTAAGAACGTTTGGATAAGAGTTCGTTGTCATTTTAAAGGTACACAATTACAGATATTATGGCATAAGGTAAGAAATATCGAGTTTTATTTGATTTGAGCTCACGCGACTCTTACGTCTCCCCCTCTCGACTAATAGTGAGGAGCGTGTTGCTGGTTGGTCAAACTTTCCCCGCGAAATTTACGTCACATGCAGTTTCGCGCCACCGTTCACATCAGAAGGGAGCAGTGCGAACGGTAAGTGTTATATTTTTGTGTAAACTCGTTGTGTTTGCAAGGAAATGTAATTAAAAACAGGTCTTGGTCAGTTGGATCTTAACATAGTGCGTTGTAGTTAAAAATAATAGTTATTCGGAATTCTAGTGAAAAGACAAGGTTCTGTGATTGTTGTGGCCGATGCAGCACGCTGCTAGCCACTTTCACCCTTCCATCATAAAAGCTGCAAGTCAAAGTTACTGTACATCCTTGATCAAATATATATATATATTGTTTACAAATGAATATGTTCCTTAGATTTACCGATTTAGTTGAATTATTAATACTTTTTGTTATGTAGACAGTTGTTGTATTTTCTGGGCATCGCGTACTAGCCTTCAACTTGCTTTGTCAAACTGAACTATTTTTATTCTGCATTTTGTGCTTAGCTAGGTGTGTTTTGTGATGCATTGCCGTGACTCTTAAATTCTGGAAAAAATCATCAGGCTTGCTGTCATAAAGCAATAATTAGTACAGTAGCGTTATAACAGTCAAGTCATTAACTTGATAAATGAGGGTGGAGGTTTCATATGTGCTGAAATAGTTTGTGTATGAAACGAAACTGCAAATTATTTTATATTTAATACTTTGTTAGTAATGTACCATTCTAAACTTAATATAAATGCAGTTTATTCATGTAGTAGGTACTATTTACCAAATCATGTAATATGATTTTTAAATCATAGTTGTTGTTTTTTTATAAATAGTTTCTAATTCATTAATCTTGAGATTTAACCTTTCAGTTTTGAGTCAATATGTCTTCACCTTCATCCCAGAGCCGTAAGCGAGACCCCCCAACCCGTGAGTTGCATTTACTTGCATGCATGTATTTTTATTTATTATTTTTCTAATCAGGTTTGTTTTTGACACGTGAACGTTTTTCTGTGTTTTTGCAGCTGCGAGCGAGGACCCTCTCTCCCCTCCATCCCAGCGGTCGAGGGCTCATGACACTTCCACAGAGCTTCAGCCCATGCCTACGTCTCCAGCCATGGACACAGCCGCTCAGGACGCATCTCTGTTTTCCAGCCCTATGGCCCCGCGCTCTGGTACGGCTCGTATTTAGCTTGCATCTTACTTGCACTGAATCAAATTGTTTATACGGGTCATTTGTATTGTTAAATCAGCAAGATGTGTTTCCTCCAGTCCTGCAGAGTGAGATCGATGCAAGCTCTCCGCTGATGTACGGCACTCCCAGCTCCAGGGTGGAAGGAACGCCCCGCAGTGGAATACGCGGGACTCCAGCCCGTCAGCGAGCTGACCTGGGATCGGTCCGGAAAGCTCCACAGGTGGACATGCATTCGGAACCAGTGAGTTGAGGTTTCATTTTGAAGTTTAATCTTTGTATATTAACATACTGGTGTGTTTTTAGTCATGCTTTAGTGCTGTCAAACAATTATGTGTTTATTTATACATATACACAGTACAAAAACATGAATTAATTTGACTAATTGTTTTGGCTTGTTCATGAGCATCAGACATATGATCAGCTAAGGGTACAATTTTAATGTAAAGTAATCATAAAGTTATTTCATTATCAAAATGTAAAATAACTCATTTAAATATGTAATATATGTAATCACGCTATTGTACTGGGCCAAACCTCAGGTCAGAAAATATGGAAATCCATGTTATTGTTGTCTTTATTTGAAGAAACTGATCTGAAAATAGAAATATTACCTAAAAAAAAAATAAAAGAAAATCAGAAATGTTGCCTTAGCAACTACATGAAATACATTGAAGCATTGACTTTATTAGCTGTAAATAAAATTAAGCAAATGTGATATAAAATAAAATAGTAATATTAAAAAACAAGAAGAAGCTCAATTAAATTAAAGCTGGAAATGCACAAATAAACAACACTAGAAGACAAACTAAAACAGAAATAAATTAGACCAAAATAATAACATAACATAAAAAAACTAAGAATTTAAATATTCAAAATAAAGCTGAAAATGTAAAAATATAAACTAAAAAATATGGTGGAGTTTATGATTATTAATTAATAAATAGTAAATTGAGCAAATAATTTATTAATAATAAAAATGAATGCAATATTTTGACTTTCAGCCGTCTGGAGACGCAGTGGCCGGCGGCGAGCAGGGTGCAGGACAGAGACTGGTGATCTGGGGGACTGATGTCAATGTGGGAACCTGCAAGGAGAAGTTTCAGGTGTGATTGGAGTCTGTGTAACTACACTCATTCACAGCTGACTGGCAAAAGCTTGGGTTCAAATCTGGTTTCTTCTGCAGCGTTTCCTTCAGCAATTCACAGACCCCAACTCCAGAGAGGAGGAGAACGCTGGTCTGGACCTGAATGAGCCTCTGTATATGCAGAAACTGGATGAGGTGAGAGAAGTGCGGTGCTGACGAGAAAGGGTTTGCACCGGGATGTTCAATCATGCAGAAGCCTTGAAGTTCTTGTGTAATAATGTTGTTTTGTGTGTGTGTTTCAGATCAGTGTTGTTGGAGAGCCGGTACTGAATGTGAACTGTAGTCATATTCAGACATTTGATGCTGATCTCTACCGTCAGCTGATCTGTTATCCACAGGTGAGAGTGATGAGTCTAGAGATAATACACATCGACAAGTTTCACTTCATACCCAGAAGGATTGGTGTCAGAAAATCAAATGTAGTGTAGTATAAAATTCTGTTCTTTTGGTCTTTCCATTAAATCTAAGAAAAAGAAAAAAGTTTTTAACGTTGTGCTTCAAATCAGTATATAAGAATGATTTTTGAAGGATTGTGTGACGCTGATCTAAAAATAATTCAGCTTTGCATCACAGGAATACTTTTTTTTTTTTTTTTATGTGTATTTAAATAAAACATTTATTTTAAAGGATATTTCACATTTTTTCTGTATTGTTTTAATCAAATAAATGCAGCTTTTGTTTAGCTTTTTCTTAACAAATAAATAAATAATAATAAAATATATATATATATATCTATATATATATATATATATATATGTATTATATTGTCACTTTGACCTGTTATTGGAAGTCTGTCGCTTTTCTCCTCGCAGGAAGTCATTCCCACTTTTGATATGGCGGTCAATGAGCTCTTCTTCGATCGTTTCCCAGACTCCATATTGGAGCATCAGATTCAAGTGCGTCCCTACAGCGCCCTGAAAACCAGAAACATGCGTACACTCAACCCTGAAGGTAAGAGACCTGGTGCTTACTGATCCATGTCTGCAGCCATCACACCATCGTCTCTCGCACGGCTGTAACATTGGTTAAAGACGTGAGGGGGGACAGAAAATTGGGGGAAATGTTTTTGATTTGAATCCCCTTTCCTATTTTATAAAATCAGGTTCACTGTCAGTGCACACAAATAAAAGTAGACCCTTTACAGTTCTGAATGATGTATTACTCCTAGCTTTATCACAGAAAACTAAGGCTATAAAATCCTCCCTCTATGTCCTGCAGAACAACAGACGTGAATTTGCGGGCTTCCGCCAGGCCGCCCCGGTCATTTGTGGAGGGGAAACATTCAAAATATTTCTGTTATTGTGCTATGAAATGCAGTTTTAAGAGTATTTCAGGCGAGAATGTAGTTGTTTAAAACACGAATCTGCGGTTTATTAAAAAAGAGAGCGCATTTCGGAGCCGTGAGCTCCACGTGAACACCGGGTGCTCAGTGCTCATGAGGGCAGCCTCACCGCGGCCTCCTGATGTCTCTGTAGTGGTTAAACGGGAGATAAATTAGTTTTGACACGAACAGGGTTTTTAATCCCCAGTGACAATTACACCCCTGGTCTCTCTTTCAGATATCGACCAGCTCATCACTATCAGTGGGATGGTGATCCGCACGTCTCAGCTGATTCCTGAGATGCAGGAGGCATTCTTCCGCTGTCAGGTGTGTGCGTTTAACGCGCGTGTGGAGGTGGACCGCGGCCGTATCGCTGAACCTGCCGTCTGTCGCAACTGCAACACCACCCACAGCATGGCACTGGTGCATAACCGCTCAGTCTTCTCTGACAAACAGATGGTGGGGGTTTTTTTATATAAAAGAATTATAATTATTATTTTTTTAGTTATTCTTTTTTAATATATATTTTGCTATGTTTTAAAATCTGCATTACATAATTTAAATTTTTTTGCTAGTACTTTCTCCCCGTGCAAAAAGTGAGATTTTCTTTCTCGTTCTTTTCCATGCCTTTTGTCCTGACAGATAAAACTGCAGGAATCTCCGGAGGATATGCCTGCGGGTCAGACACCACACACCACAGTCGTCTATGCACACAATGATCTAGTTGACAAAGTGCAACCTGGAGACCGAGTAAACATCACAGGTACGACCTGTTGCCATTTATATTAAAGCTAATCCTGTTTGGTCTTTCCTCTTTCCTGTGTTGTAGCTTCCTCTGAGTTATGGAGCAGGAATAGATTAATGGCTAGACATTCAGAAACATAAATATTGGAGTGTTTAATGTACTTGAATTGTTTTAATAAAGGGTACTTATCAGTTTGCCGTTTCTCTACAGAAAAGTTTATTACACAAACTTAAGAAATGAATCTTCAGAAGTCATAATATCTGTGTTTTTGTATTATAAATGATAGAATATTATATATGAAATATTGTAGTACTGTAATATTTTATTTGTAGTAGTATTTTTTTGTAGGTTATAAATTGATGTATTAATAATACACATTAAGTGCATTATTTAAAAACTTGTATCTTTATTTCTATTTTTTGCTCATTATACTATCATAAATAATAATAGTAGTAACACTTACTGTTGGTAGTGTATATGTGTGTGTGTGTGTGTATATATATAAACAAAATAAAATGCAATTATTTATAGCTGCTTATTTGTATTTTTCTCTAATTTATCAATAGAGGTTTGAAAACTTTGATGTTAATTGAACTGATTTTTATGTATTATTCTATAACCGGTATTGTGAAAACCTTATCAGGCATTTACAGAGCCGCCCCCATGCGTCTCAACCCACGACAGAGCCAGGTGAAGTCAGTGTACAAGACCCACATCGACGCCATCCACTTCCGGAAGACGGATGAGAAGCGTCTTCACGGACTGGACGAGGACAGCGAGCAGAAACTCTTCACCAAAGAGCGTGTCACAGTGCTCAAAGAACTAGCGGCTAAACCGGACGTCTACGAGCGATTGTCCTCCGCACTAGCGCCCAGCATCTATGAACACGAGGACATCAAGAAAGTGAGTTTCAAGGCATATGCCACCTTTCTTCTTTCAGACAATGGCGTTGTGAAAACAGTAATTCATTACAGGAAAAAATAATGCTTGTTTATTACGCCATTATTCCCATCACTGGTTAACAGTTGGCTCCCCTCCCCTTCCCAGGGCATCCTGCTGCAGTTATTTGGTGGGACCCGTAAGGACTTCACTCAGACGGGCCGAGGAAACTTCAGAGCAGAGGTCAACATCCTGCTTTGCGGTGATCCGGGTACCAGTAAATCCCAGCTGCTGCAGTACGTGTATAACCTGGTTCCTCGCGGTCAGTACACATCCGGGAAAGGATCCAGTGCTGTGGGTCTCACAGCGTACGTGATGAAAGACCCGGAAACCCGACAGCTGGTTCTGCAGACAGGAGCGCTTGTGCTCAGCGACAACGGCATCTGCTGCATCGACGAGTTCGACAAGATGAGCGACAGCACGCGCTCTGTGCTGCATGAGGTCATGGAGCAGCAAACGCTCTCTATTGCTAAGGTGAGGGCGACGTGAGAACCGTCACCGTGATGATTAGTTGTCAGGAGGACTGGAGATTAATCAATTTTGTGTGTCATAGGCTGGAATCATTTGCCAGCTTAATGCTCGGACGTCCATCCTCGCCGCAGCCAATCCGGTGGAGTCTCAGTGGAACCCCAAGAAGACCACCATAGAAAACATCCAGCTGCCTCACACACTTCTGTCCAGGTATGAACACTACAGGACACGGTATCCACATTGTGATGCATTTCTGAGAGAAACTGAATATATAGGAGATTATAAATGTCTTCAGTTTTGATTTATTTAGCAATAAAGCCCTCTCAGAAGAGAAATTGTACACCGTAACACTATAGACAGTAAATGGGGTACATTTAGACTTCAATGAACTCCAATGTTAAAAAATTGTTTTTTTTTTTAACGCGAAAAAATGATCTTGTTCTTAGGTTTGATTTGATCTTCCTGATGCTGGACCCTCAGGATGAGGCGTATGACCGGCGTCTCGCACATCACCTCGTGTCTCTGTATTATCAGAGTGAGGAGCAGATCGAAGAGGAGTATCTGGACATGGCCGTGTTGAAGGACTACATCGCTTTCGCACGCACAACAGTGCATCCCAGACTCGGCGAGGAAGCTAGTCAGGCACTCATAGAGGTATACAAGCTATATATATATCAGTGCAGTAAGATTTCTACCACGTTTACAGTAACAAATGAATTCTAATTGTGACCCTTGCAGGCCTATGTAGACATGCGTAAGATCGGCAGCGGCAGAGGGATGGTGTCTGCATACCCCCGTCAGCTGGAGTCTCTCATCAGACTGGCTGAAGCTCACGCTAAAGTACGTTTCTCAAACAAAGTCGAGTCCATCGATGTGGAGGAAGCCAAGAGACTGCACAGAGAAGCCCTGAAACAGTCTGCAACTGATCCCAGGACAGGATTCGTGGATATCTCCATCCTCACCACAGGTAGGGTTTAGAGTAGTACTGGCAAACGACTTAAATGATGTGTATACAGTGTATATTTATAAGGTTTAACTAGCACCTGTGGATGTTGTATGCAAGACATGGTTTTGATTGGTTGTTTCTGGACAGGGATGAGTGCTACAGCTCGTAAGCGTAAAGAGGAAGTGGCCCAGGCACTGAAGAAACTCATCCAAACAAAGGGAAAAACGCCAGCTATGAAGTACCAGCAGCTGTTTGATGATCTTCGTGGCCAGTCGGAAGCGGTATGTATTCTTCTAATTCTTTGAGTAATGCGCAGACACTCCGACTATATATGTAAACTACAATCCTGAAGCCCAAGGAAAATCTTAAATTAAACCTTCTCCTCCTGTTTCAGGCCATCACAAAGGACATGTTTGATGAGGCCCTCAGAGCACTTGCTGATGAAGATTATCTGACGGTCACAGGAAAGACCGTTCGGCTTCTGTGAACACGGACTGCTGCATCCTCATTTGCTACTTGCTTTATCCTGTTCTCTGTTTCTATAGAGCCATTATTGTTAATAGTGATATGTGTGGACAATTACTGCTTGCAATAAATGAATTTTGTTGTTCAAAAGACATTGGTGGTTTATAGCCGTTATTTGCATAATCAAATATGGAAAGCATCTATATTCACTGATCCGACTCAATCACGCGGTGCTGGTTAAAACCTCAGAGGATCACTTAAACAAGGTGCAAGAACAAGGAGGATAAGTGTATATTCAAAACATTCGTTGGCAACGTATTGAGAGCTTTGATTTATTATAAAAGGAATATTTACCCAATGGAAACAAAACAAACATATTATTTAGTGTGTCATTTTAGGAATGTAGACTGAGAAACTTGAGGGAAAAAAAAGATGCTTATGTTCTGATGTCTAGTGTTTTCTCATTAACAAGTTGATTATTAGGGTATTAAGGATAGTCTCTTTTTATTATTATTATTTTTTTAAGTGGGCTTAAAAAGCGAAATTGAGAACAAAGATATAAGTTCTTAAATGTAATATTTAAAAAAATATATATATATACTGTATCACGCTCAAGTGTAATAAATTATATATTAATAATTTTGCAGCGGAGCCACACCCCTCCCTTGCTTCCTACAGCACTGGGCGTCATTAGTCACATGATGCGTCGACGTCACGCTGTCGTACGCTTTTGGATTCGGGCAGAAGAAGATGGCGGCCTCCTCAGGTTTGTCTCACAATCTCCTCAATCCTCGCGGTCCTTCGCGGCCGTAATTTAACAACAGAAGCGCCGAGCTCGTGCCTCACGACCCGATAGAGATTATCCAAGAGGTTTACCGTTATCAAACGTCTTAATTTACTTCACCTAACAGATCTGTGTGCAGTTTGAAATGTGTGTGTGTGTTAGCATCGAGCTAACGGCCCTCAGATAGACCTTTGGTTTAAAAATAACAACGTATTTACATTTCATGAGTAACTAAACAATATTATAGACACGCTTCAGATATAATTATGCACTTATATAGCAGCGAGGCATAGATTAAATGCTGTATATTGCAGAACTTGGGCGGGTGTAGCGGTGCAAATGTGAGGCGAGGCGGAGCGTTGACGCGTGCTGCTGCTGCTGGTTCCGTTCAGTGTCATGACAAACGGGCCTTGAACTGCTGTTTGTCTCATTAGCACCCGAGCAGGTTATTACTCCCTCATCGTGTCGTTTAAACTATTAAAAGATAAGCGTTTGGAGAAGTGCGTTGTGATTGTGTAACATGGGTGCATAACAACACATTTAAGTGCAAAGCCATTTCATACCAGAATTCATGTTCATAAGAAGTTGATTTCTACAAATTAACTCATGGAGGCTTTTAACCCCGTTGCAGCTTATCCAGCTTCATTATAATTGCTCATTGCAAATTACAGCGTGAAACCATGTAGGGTATGTTCAGATCAAATAAGAGTTTATAGGCTACATATGTAAATAAACTAACATCGTTACATTTGCTCAGGCTAATTTGGACTTTATCTAGAATCAGATATGTGTAATGTAGGAGTGCATGTGTTTCCGTATTATCTTAAACGTTTACATAATGCACCATACAATCTTTGTTGAGGAGGTCAGGCTTGTGCATGTCGTGTTCGTCTTGAGATTTTGAGGAAGCGAGAAACCCTGATAGAGCAACATGGGTGTCATTTCCTGAATCATTCACAAATGAGTGAGCAGTCTTTCCTTTAGAGGCTCACCTGAACTTGCGAATCTTGTCCCTCCACTTTTTCAACGCTGGAGTATCTATGAAAACACCAGGTGATACTCAGCGTTGAAATGCACGGATTGTTTCTAATGTTTCATATTCAAAGTTGCACAGATTGCGATTTTAAATGCTGTAGGTCCCTACATTATTAATTCTTTGTCTTGGTTGAGTATTTAAATTAAATGACTTATTAAATTTGTACGTTAAACAGGCCGAAGAGTTGCAGTTGTTTTTACGATAAAGAGAAGCTTTTGTTGCTGTCATATGAAATAACATTTATACCTCTAATAATAGTTTTTGCACTTCCACAAAAAAAAGAAACAGATGTTGCTTTCATATTAAATGAAGTCTAATACTCTCTGAAATGTTTGTCTCATACAAACTCATTGTGAAATTCGATGTTCATGATAAGAATGAATATATTTCAGTTTAAGTCTGCTCATTTATTATTGGATTAGTACAGTGGACACTGGCATGGAAATAAATAAATAATTAAAATCTTTTTACAGTGAATATACATTTTTCTAGCTCTTTTCTGCTCTTGAATATTTAATAATGTGAATTAATTGATCAAATGACGTGGGAACCTTGAATGATATTGAATGAACTCATAAATGCGTAAAGAGAGGAAAAGAAGGTTTCCCATTCATTTTTAATCTTATGTTCACTTATGTAGTCGTGCGGTGGGACAAATTCATTTAAGAATATAAATATTTCATGAAGTCGCTTGAATGATTACACATGCAGTTTTTATTAATCATCAAAAATCTGGGAGATGAATAAGTTGATCATTAATTGTTTTTGCAGGAGTTAAAGTCCCTCGTAATTTTCGTTTGTTGGAAGAGCTGGAGGAAGGACAGAAGGGTGTCGGTGATGGGACAGTGAGCTGGGGTCTGGAAGATGACGAGGATATGACTCTCACACGGTGGACGGGCATGATCATCGGACCTGCACGGGTATGTTTGCTGTTTAATCAGTTTAAGTGACGACACTGATGACTCATATCAAGAAAGTATCACGTCTTTCACATGGTTGCATTTCTGCTATTTTGATAGCGTGACTGATAGCCTTGGGCACCAGTGAACAACATGCCTTCATCATGTCATTCAGCGTGACACATGACTGCTGATGGTGTAGATTAAAGATAAAGATGCAAAAAGCAGTAATGCAGCACAAACATCCTTCAGTGATTTATGTATTTGTTCAGTTTGGCAACGATTCTTTGTTGGTCTGGTGATATGAATCACTCAGAGGTCTTTAGGATATATTGTGATTTGTTTCATTAGCTTAATGGGTAAACTGAAACCTGCCATGAAACCTAGTATATAGATTTTACCCCCAAAATGATCAAAATTATATTTTGCATAAAGACTATTTTTATGAATTTAATTAAGCCATTTTATTGTAAATATAATTGCGAATAAATTCTGGATTAGTACGAATATGCAAATAATATGAATGGTCCTAAAATGTACATACTTTTGAATGTAATTAATCAGCTTTCTTATTTTGAATTACCTTCTTACGTACTGTTTTTCTCAGAATCTCCATAATAATAGTGCTGTTCAGCAGTCCAAGATAATTCTACCTTTTTCAGTTTGTTTGTTTTTCAGGGAGCTTTTAACCTAGTCGTTAGCTACCCAGAAGTGGTTCAGTTTTCTTTAGCATTCAAAACATTCAGCTAGCCTGAAATTACAAGTTAATTGTGTATGGATAACATTGGTGAAATCCTTTTGTCTTTTTCATTTTAAAGAAAAAATTGCAGGTTTTCTGCAGGTCATAACTACATTTTAATTTGCCCTTTCAAAATGAAGGCCTTAAATTGGAGCTGAAAGTCATGAATTCATAAACCTCTTAGCTAGCATTTAATCTGGCATTCAATGCAAAAATCCATTTGGTTCACTCCAAGAAGAATCGTTATGATAACGTTTCTGTTCTTGCGTTCCTCATTAAACAATATGTTCTTCTAGAAAACATACCGGTTAATAAATGTTATCTTATTACACGGCGCGATAGATAAATAGAAAGTGTGTGCCTCTTAATAACATGTTTGGCATTATGTTTACAATTGATTAAACCAAATTCCGTGAACTTCTTGTCTTTAAAACCGAAAGTAAACGAGTTCACCTGGAAACTCGTTACAAATGCGCTAATGATTGCGCAAATTTTCTTATTTGATAATACTATAGCGAAATAAGCCCCTTCAAGACCATCCGCTTAACATCCTGACCACACGGCTTAATCTGTGATAAAAACCTGTTGACTTGTAGCCTATTATACGCATCTACAGTCGTTTGTCCATCAGCTGCTGACCTTTTATTGCTGGTCGAATCAACATATTTCGTTGGATGTTTACCTTGAATGTGTCTTTGCAGATATCTTAGCAGACGATTTGTCATGTGAAAGGGATTTCCCATCTAAAAACAATAGACAATCAGTAATAATTTTTTGTAATTTAAACTACAACTTTTAATTAGGCTACTATAACTTAAACCTAAACATACCTTTGCACATGAAACAGCCAGGTGCTTGTAAAGGGCTCCGCTAGTGACGCCTGCTTCGCGGGCATTTCACGTTGTATGCGTCACCGTCGCATTTGCGCACACAATTGGAATTCATGTTTTTGGTCTGCCAAATTGATATAATAAAGCGTATGATAAAAATACCGTTATTAACTGGTTAATTTTTTTTTATTTCTGTTTCCGCTTGGATTAAAATAGTTTTTGTTCCTGTTCACTTTGTTTTTCATTCCTTGAACCGGTTCAGAGCCCTGGCAACAATACAAATATAATAGAAATATTGAAATATCCTTGAATCTTCTTGCATTTGCTTGAGATGCAAAATAACACACATTCTTGTTTTCGGAGAAACCAAACAGAATTGAGTTGTTGCATAAAACATGAGCAGACATATCGAAAGAGCATGAAAACCTGTTCCTGAGTCCATTAGCTGATATTAGTTCTTGTTTTATTCAAACTCGCTTTATTTTCATCTTCCATATTGCTCATATGTTTTTTTTTGTTTTTTTTTAATTTAAGGATCTTTAGATATTTGTATTCGAAATCAGCATACTGAGAGCTACTGATGTAGAATAACACATTTTTGCTGGTGCAGTAGCAGTTATAGCTATTTCCATATTTTAGTTGCTTGGAACGGAGGTATATTCAAGCCTTGAGCTATTAGTTTCTAAAATGAATTGAAAAGTATTCGAGATCTGTTGGAAGTTGTATTTTTTTTATTTTTAACTTTTTCATTTTGTGCTCACTAGACATTTGCATTTTAAGAATACATTGTTGTAGTTTGTTTGGTCTTAAAACATTTCAAATGTACCATCACAAAACCTTTGAGTCAAGCGTGATACTTTCCTTCTGTAGTCTATTATTTGTGTGCTGTTAACATATAGAATAATAATCAGGTTGAAAACAGATTTGCGTCAGTGAAGTGATTAGAGATACGTGGTTCTGTTCTCTTTGATGTATCGATGTGTTTGTTTTCCTCTCACTTTCATGTTCCACTTGGCATTTCGGCTCTAACCTTTGACTTTTTCCTCATTTCTCAGACTAATTACGAAAACAGGATATACAGCCTGAAAGTGGAGTGCGGACCTAAATATCCTGAAGTACCACCGACTGTTAGATTTGTAACAAAAATTAGCATGAATGGAATAAATAATTCCAACGGGATGGTAAGTTGAATCATCTTTGTAAGTGATTTTGATTGGCTGTTGTGTTTGAGATCATTTAGCTGCAAACTGTTAGAAATGTGTGAGGTTGCAGTTTTTCATAGCGACGCAGAGCAGAGGCACTCGAGTCACATCAGTACTGCAGAGGAGGGACGTTTTTCTCTCTGCCTAAGCAGAAACAATAATGAATCTCAAACACATCTAATAAGATTCAGCTGGATACTAAATAGAAAAGGGGCCATAGTAAATTAAACGCCTTATTACTCTACAGAGGGTTGTTATATTGTTGAATCTTCATTTGTGTCTGTTTTTCTTAATGGTCTGTTGTATTAAATTCTTTTTGCTGTTTGCTTAGTAGAAGTATACTCGTTTATACTGATTTACTAAATCCTAGCTAATTTGTTTAAGCAAATAGTGGGAAATATGATAAGCTCTGCCTGAAATGTAATATCAAACTGACGTTCAGTCAGTAAAGGTGTAGTAGAGCTGATTATACATAAGGATGTCTGCCTTTAACTAAAACAAGAAGGAAGCTTTTGTAATATGACTTCTCAAAAATATGGTGCAGTGACATCTTACCCTAAGTTCAGACTGAAAATTGTCACGCTGTTCGCAAATAAAGATTCAGTTTCTAGTTTACACATCTTACCCTAAACTCTACAGTAATGCATATAAAGCCCAATCATTTGGAAATTCAAGGTCTATTTGATACCACAGGATGATCTGATATTTGCGCTCACTTTAATTGACGTTTCTAGACATTTCAAGCTCTTACTGTTTTTATGCTTTTTAGCTAGTTGGCATATGCTGTCAGCAAGAATATAACATTGATGTGTTCTAAGTTCGAGTTGAGCGGTTTGGCATAATTTGATTAGCATAGGAAATGGTTTTGACTCATCCCTCAAGTTTTTATGCAAAAATCACACTTGCAGTAAATCACCTCCTTTGTGAGTTGATCAAGCTAGTTTGAAAACAGGAATGTGAAACTGGTATTTTTTTTCGGGTGGTGCTGTTTTTTTTGATTATGTGTTACCAATATAATAATGAGTGTTCAACCAACCAAGTATAATATTTAAGTCTTCTGTTGTGATTGATTCCCTAAAATGCTACTTATTGATATTCCATTGGACTAAAATTGAATGACTTTTTTGCACAAGGAATAACAACCCCTGTTAATATTATTATTGTTTTTTTTATTTATTTTTGTGGCGTTCCTGGTGAAAAATGACCAGCTTTGCTTATTCATTTCTTGCCAATGCCATATTATTACCAAATCTTGGATTAAATGTTTTTATTAATTTATCTTGTTCTTTCTGCCGGATGCTTTTAACTGTTAAGCATGTTTAATTAGATTATGCTGCTTTTAACTTATTGAGTAAAGTTTATTGTTTAGTTAACTCTCTTAGATTATTTTTTTAGTTAAGCCAAATTGATCGTGTCTCAGTTTAACAAAAAAAAAAAATCAAGATTCGATGATGATAAAGCATAATGAGCTGACCATTTTTGACCAGGCACACCAAATTACATTTTAACATACAGCACAATGATTAAGATTAGGCATTTTTAATGTTTGTGGTCTGTATATTTGTATTGTAACTACCCACTAGTTTTTCCCTTTGACTTTAATAACTGAGGAATTAATTGAAATGATATCACAAATGCTGTTGACAGAGTTTAGCTTAGAGTTGTCACTGAAATCATGCAACTCATTTCAGCATGTCCCCTCATTTCTTTCTGTCTCTTCTTTTGTTTCAGGTGGATGCACGTAGCATACCAATTCTAGCAAAATGGCAAAACTCATATAGCATTAAAGTCGTTCTTCAAGAGCTAAGGCGTCTTATGATGTCCAAAGAGAATATGAAGCTTCCTCAACCACCAGAAGGACAGACATACAGCAATTAATTGTAAATGATTGTTATGACCCTCTGTCTTAAACCTTACTCTCTTAGAAATGTCTTGTAAATCATCAGAAAAAGAAAAAACAAAACAAATATTGCTCACTCCACACTTAAACAGTCCTCCGCGGAAGCATGATTGGAAATTTCTAATAGTTTAGCTTAAGAAACAAAGAAAGGAAAACGTCTATATTGTGTGGCACCATGTTCAATTCTGTTTTAAAGTTACGAGTGCACAAATCTCTCTCTTCCAGTATCATTTACATCGACCGCAAGCTTTATGATGGTGAACTGAATCCAGTCAGCATAGACGCAGAAAGAAGGCATGCTAGGTGAGGTTTATACAGATCTGTTCATTTTAAGTTAAAGTTACAGGACACCAAAACTAAAAAACAACAACAACAAAAAAATTAGGATGCATATACAACGGCATGCTTATAAAAAAAAAAAAAAAGAAGTAAAAAGCAGCTGAGTAAATTGTAAGTTAACTGAACCTTTTTTTGGTGTGTGTGTGTGTATCTTAACCCCTCACTGATAATAAGTGTGCCTGTAGTCTACTAGTAATATCCGGAAGGGGTGGGAGCGGTTCTGAACTTTCTCTTGTTTCGTTTTTATTTTTAATGTCTGTATTTGACACGATCGGGGTGTGTTTCAGCGCGTTGTAAATGGATGCTCTGTTCTGTTCTGAATTCGAAAAACCGTGCGCAAGGATCTGTCGGGTGCATTAAAATATGACTCAAACCTGCTGTCAGACTCTGTTTGTATACGAGTCCATCACACGCCGCAGAAATGTTACTGTACGAATAAAACAGCAAACCCTTGCCATTCAGGGACGGGGTTCAGAGAACGTCCGACTCGCTTAAATGACACAGCCTTATTTTTACAGTGATAGATTAATTTTATACATCGATCCTACCAGTTAACACTCTCACCGATCTCATATCACTGCAGTGTTACTGAACATAAGTGTGTGTGTGTGTGTGTGTTTTGTGATCCGTACCATTTAAATTGCTCATTACATGGCATTTCCCACACTGTCGTACTGTGAAAATTTCTCTGAAGTGAGTTTGAGGTAGGGTGTTTTCAGATTGTCAATGGTAAGGATTTGCTGTACACTTGCCCTTGCTTAACCACAGTGCTTTATGACTCCACCTGTAACTGCGACGGCATGCTGTTATGTAGCTTTCATTACACCACCGACTAGTACTTCGGTAATTATAACATTAGAAGCACTGTTATAATCCTTAGGTACTCTAACGAAGTTAATCATTGAATTAAACTGTAATTCCAGTGAGTGGTGGGGGTTTGTTGTGCTGTTTTCATTTATGCTTTGGTTGGCTATGACCTTTATTGAAGTATTCATTAGCGAAAACTAATAGGCAGTTATTGTGCAAATTAATATATGTAGTGGCAGTTTTCTTACGGTCTTGACATTTTCAGAGCCACAGATGAATCACCCTGTAATGCATCTAAGAAACTTTTTTTTTTTTTTTTTCTCCTCCCTGTTCATTTTTTTTTTCCTCTTCTTCCTTTAAAAAAAAAAAAAAAAAAAAAAAAAAAACATATAATCAATTTAAGTTGCATTTGTGACACCGGGACTATGTTCAGAATAATAAAACAAACATTGTGGAACACACTGGGTTCTTACTCTGGTTATTTATTACCGGCCCCATGGAGTTTCTATGGAATTAATAAATATATATATATAAAGCAGCTGCTGCTTGTAGCAGTCCCCTCATAAATATACCTATCTTAGCCCTTCTTGTATGTACTTTTTAAGCTACTAAAAAAAATCTTTTGAAAATTTGTATAAAGTACTGTATCTAATTGTATATTAGATAAAGTACACAGGTGTATTTTTGAGGGTAATACACCAGTGACAAGTTGTTGGTGCATTTATTTGTTGCGTATCTCTTGCAGTAAAGTGTGTGTGTGTTGTCTAATTGAAAGTACATCTAACTACATTTGGGATCTATTTGTGGTTGACTGTAATGAAAATTCATTGTTTTGAGTCAACAAAATTAAAACTTTTTCTAAAACGGATAGTTAACCCAAAAATAAATGTTTACTCATCATGTCATTCCAAACTCAAAAAACCTAAATTAAATCTGTTCATCAAAAAAGTGATCACAACTCTTCACAAGACTTTGAATAAACAGCTCAAATCAAATGCATTCATTTTATGATGCCTTTATGGACTGGAGGGATGGAAACCTCCGAGGTCATGTTTTGAAGAGTATATAAAGTAGTATGAGCAACGTGAGGGTGTGAATGATTTTTTTTTCTCTGTTTAATTTTTATGATCGATTCATGAGTTTATTATCTGCAACAAGCCATATTTTGCTTGTTCGTTTTTGCTCAGTTTCACTGGGAAATGCATCCTGCAGGAAAAGTCCTGCTGCCGTATTCATGGGCCTTTGGTCCATCATTGGACATGACAGAAGAGACCTGTCTGTCAGTGGAAACATCCGTTTTATATCCCCTATCCATTAAACATTGATTTTGTTAGAGCCAAAATGCTCTGTTCTACAGATTTAGATAGAAAATTGTAGACCCCAAGATGTTTGAAATACATTTCACATAAGTTCCTGTGTATTGAGAAGCTTAGCCACATCAGAGGTTGTATTTCTTTCTCTTAGCTCAAATCACAAGCCTGACAACATGCTGCTGTAGAGACTAAAACCACATTACAAATGCCTGAATGCCACTGAATTAGACGCTTTCCAACTCACAGAAAACATCTAATGAAAAGGAAATTCCAAAACTTAAAAAATGAACACAGTTTACATGTTTCCTTCTAACCACTAGAATAGTATACAACCACAGACAGACTAACTAGAAAAAAGCAAGATGCCTCAAAATGGGAAGTTCTGAGAAAAGCTACTGCACCATTTGAGTGCGGATGTCACTTGTTTTTATGTTTGTCAAAATGACCCCCCACCCCCAACAAACAAACATTTGTCTGTGTTAATAAAGAACAATTTATTTTGGCATTATTTGCTCAATAAATAAAATAAAGCTGAGCTAAAACCAATGCTAATTAACTGCAAAAAAGTTTATAAAAAGACTGAATCCAATAATAATACAGCACTAGAAATATGTATAAGCAGTATTTGTAGTAGTCATTTTTGAGTAGGAATGAAAAATCACAAAAAGTGCCCTATATGAGCAAGGCCAGTAAGTTTTAATCAGATGTGACTAGCATATATATATTTTTTATTTTATTTTTTTATTTTTTTTGACTGCAAAAATGACTGCAAAACAGTGCTCTTTCTCTACTCTTAAACTCTCTTCAGATGTGAGTGGTGTGTTTTAGGAGAGCCCCGGTGCATGTTAATCTGACCTGCCTTTCAAGATCAACGAAACACGTTTGTGTTCTTTGATTCTTTCCTGCACAGACCAAGGTTGGGAAAAAACTGTCACATCATAACCTTGCTCGGTGCAAAACCCTGCAGAAATTGCAATGATCAAACCAGAGCGCAGACGTTCAAGTGCGTCACAAGGAGGCGCTGTATGCACAGCCATGAGCTTCATTCATCCACATCTAATTCACTGGGAGCTTCTGGGCCTGCAGTATCTTCTGCCATCACTAGAGCGCACTGCCATGACTTTGCATCTGTGGCCCAGTGCTGCAGCAATGCATTATTTTTATGTTTCCAAAAAAGACGTGCTTTATTGACCTTGCCAAAGGGAAAGCCGACGACAGAGCGGGAACCAGAGCAGTCGCTCTTGGCCATGTTATGGTGTCTTTGTGTCTCAGGCTGTGTATAATTGGAGCATTATCCTCAACACTTGTAAGCGGTTTGTCTCTGTCCAAGGGGACCTTTCATCCTGAATTAACCGCTACTGAGGGAGGAAAAGTCCCTTATTAAAGAAAGAACCTTATGTCTGACAGATGTTAACTGAAATGCTCTGTTATTAAGCTTGCATGGGAAGTGCCACCAAGAAGTCATGTGCCTGAATAATTCATTTTCATTAGTGCAAGCTAGTGTGGCAGAAATGCTTTTAAATGTAAACAAACTGTAATACTTTTATACTTACTCTAAAGATTATCGTTGTGTTGCATATCTAAAAACATGGTAGCCTAATTTAATATGAATTAAGTGCATGTCGTAGCTTAATTAAAGTTACTGTAAAGCATTGTTCAGTGGCAAACCGACAGCAAGAGGACTTGTACAGTGTCAAAAGTTTGCTCAGACTTGCTAATATGCATGACTGCTCTTTTGTGAGAGTGAGAACCTCTGGCAGATTGAAATCATGTGTGCTTTTTCTCATCTCCCACTGTCGCCTGTTCTCACTCCTGACTGATGAGATGCAATTGTAAATATCTGCTGGAGACAGTCTGATGTGTGTTTACTCAATGCTCTGCCGAGCTGCAAAGTAAACCATGACATCAAGACGGTGATGTCATCAAGACTGTGATGTAATCAAAATAATGCTGCAGGCGTGATGCTTATAAGAAAGATAAAGCAGTGCAGCCTGGTAGCGTTTTTAAAATGAATGGATTAAAAATATTAATGTTTTTGTGTAGATTGGGAACGATGCATTTAGTCAGAAGACAAATATTTAGATATGTGTAAATATTTCATGATATGATACTATGTGTGTGTGTGTGTGTGTGTATAGTATTAGAACTTTTCACAACATTTTTCTGTATCTGCTTTGACATGTATTGTAAGTGCAATACAAATAAATTAGAATTTCCATAATTAACTTTTCAATTTGTTTGTGTGTGTGGCCCTGGATCACAGCGTCTTAAGTCGCTGGGGTATATTTGTAGCAATAGCCAAAAAACATTTTATGAGTCAAAATTATAGATTCTTCTTTTATGCCAAAAATCATTAGGATATTGAGTAAAAATCATGTTCCATTAAAATATTTTGTTGATTTCCTACCATAAATATCTAAACACTTACATTTTAATTAGTAATATACATTATTAAGAATTTAATTTGAACAACTTTAAAGGTGATTTTTTTTAGTTATATATTGACAACTTTCAGATGATGTTTAAATAATATATATATGTGTGCGGGTTTATGAGGACACAAATTTGCATAATGACATGGGTATGACATAGGTATTACAATATGTAGATGTTTTATGAGGACATCAGTGTCTTTGTAATTCAAAAGGCTTAAAAAACATACTAAATGGTGTTTTTTTGATAATCTAAAAATCTGCTGCACACAGTTTCCTGTAAGGGGTAGGTTTAGGTGTAGGGTAAGTGTAGGACAATACCATATACAGTCTGTACAGTAGAAACACCATTACACCTATGGAGAGTCCCCATAAATCACAAAAACCAACGTGTGTGTGTGTGTGTGTATGTAATTGTATATTGTATTTGGTTTGTTTTCTTTGTGTTTATGTATATATACACACATAAAAAACAACAAACACATGTATATGCTTGTTTATAACAAATATATACCAAATGAATATACTTGTGTATTTTTGTATTCATTTGTCCAATTCAAACCACCTTGATGGGAATTAATTAGTCTGTTAACATTGCACAATGTCCTAATGCTTAGTTATTCTAAAGTTATGATGAAGTGTTGCCCAACAGTTTTTTCATCCTGAACTTTGTCTTTTTCAGTAAATGCAACAAGGCAAAGAAAACATATATCCATGCTGAGGAGAAAGAGAAGAACAAATAAGCTGTATACGGATCCCATTCCAAGTTATTTATTCAGAGGGCAAAGCCAGCAGACTTTGTGTCTCTGGCTTGTGAGCGCTATTAAATTACCGCTGGATGTTTTTAATTACCGCCCATAAATGGAGCAACACAGCCGGCTCAGAGCGCTTCAGCCCCCCGTCTTCAGTTCTGCCGGTCCCTCCTCGCCCCGGTGGTCTTCCTGTGTGTTTGTCTGTGTGTGTTTATGTAATGCAAGCGTTAGAAAGTGTGCTCTTTTTTTTTTTTTTTTTAGGGAAAAGTGAGCGTTCGCGCCGCTGCTGGAAGGGAGGAAATAGCTAATAAAACAAGGGTGAAAACGGAGTGAGGGAGAGAAGGGGAAGCAAGGAAAGTGGGACGGGGTGGGAACGGGGCTCTGATCCACTTAATTGCTCTTAAATTAAAAGTGTTTTGGCTTCTTGCGCACTGTGTTTAAGGAGACTTAAACGCAATCCCAGATGTACGGCCGCAAAGCGCCACTCTCACTGGCCCTGCAGGCTGTAATCCGTCTCCTGTGCTGGTGCCATCAGTAATAGCACTTGTCGCCAGTAGAATTGCTGTTAACGTCTCTTTTGAAACCTCAAATCTGGTGCCATATATTTTCTGGAGCTGTGTATGTCGAATCGGACTCGGCTACTTACAGTTAGTTTGACCTTATTTTACACACAGGGCCTTTTAAAGCAAAGAGAGTCAGTAAATCTCTCTGTAACGCTCGCTATTAGTATATGAAACATTTTTGGTGTCGATATCAGCGGTTTGTCTTTTGTGAGGCGTGACAGACAAATGGACCGGCACGTCAAGTCAATTCGAAATGCTTTTGATAAAGCTCACAGCAAGACCAAGCCATCAAATGACGTTGTGCTGTGCTTTTGTCAAAAGAAAGACTGCAGAAACGTGCTGTCGCAAGGCATAAAAGTCATCAGGATAACTATATTCTCTGTCATTGTTTAATCACCCTCTTGTCACTGCAAACCTGCATGACTGACTTGCTTGCTGTGGAACACAAAAGAAGATATTTTGAAGTACACTGGGAAACCTAAAACACTAGACCCCAGGATATTTTGAATAATGTGACTCTACCATCGAGCAAGTGTTTATTCAAAGTAAACTTCACCAAAACTTTATTTTGTTTGCAGTATTTGGTCACCTTGATGTGGTTCCAGACTTTGTTTTGGTGGAACACAAACGTAAAGAACATTTCGGAACCGAACAACGTTGGACCCGGAGATATTTTGAAGAACTTGATTGTGGCTTTAAACAGAATGTGTTTTTAATCAGCTAAATAAAAAAATATTTTAATTAACTTTAAATTGATAAAACAACCAAAAATGAATATCTGGTCGTTTTTAACCTTCATGAGCTTTTTAAAGAACCTTGGGAGCCAAACAACATTGACTTTTAAGTAAAATGATCAAAGTTGTAAATAATAAACAAGAAAACCTGAAAACTATTGCATATAAATCTATTTTAGTCTTACTACATTTGATTTAACACCTAACTTTTCTGTAATTATTGCTAGCAATTTCTAAGTAAAAATAGTTTCTAAACCAATTTCTTTCAGTGTATACATAAAAAAGACTGTGCATATTCATTATGTATATATAAATACACACTCATACAGCATATATTTAGAAAATGTTTATATTTATACAATATATATTATATATATGACAACTTGTATTCCTTTAAAATTGGCACCTAACAATGTTTTTGCAAAATTGATGATTGGAATGTAAATTACCTGGTTGTAGTTTTAAATTAAACTTAAATATTACACCTGATGACTCAACTGCATTTGAGTCGTATGGGACTTCTGGTGCCTCAGTAACAGGCCGCTCTTCACAGGCTCCAGTGAAACAGCCGTAAACCCGCAGAGGTCGAGCTAACGGACAAATGTTGTGGTGACAGACTGACTGTAAAGACACTTGGTCCCTGTTGGTGCTGTTGTGGCACAGGCTGCAGAAGCAGTCCACAGGATGTAGGACAATACTGGGAAGGAAAGAGGAGGCAGTGAAAATAAGGGACATGAACCTGCCAACCTGTGAAGCCCTGATACAGACCATATCCATTTACATGATGCATTCACTAAATGCATTCCACTTCCTTTAAGAGGCTAAAATCTTCTTAACATCAGTCTTGTGTTGTTGTTTGTTTGCAAAGCCGAAAAAGCCTTGATTTTGTGTGATTTTTGAAGTTAATATCGTATTCCAAATTGCATGGCAGACAATGGCATTGCTATTCATTCTACAGTGTTTTTTTGGAAGCAATAGTTTTGAGGAGATTTTTTCTTACTTAACCAGTTTAATAACATTTAATAACACTGTAGGCATTTGGCAGATGCTTTTATTCAAAGCGCCTGATATTGCATTTAAGTTTGTATTTTATCCGTTCACACGTTCTCTAGGAATCAAAACTGTGACCTTCGAAAAAAGGGTTCTAGAGTGTTTTTTTAGCTTTGTCAAAACAACGAAAGATCTTTATACATTTCTGTAGGTGACATTTAATGTATAAGTATATCCATTTTGCCTACAAAACCTTTTTAAACTTGTTTACACAAAATATGCTTTTCTAGCCCAGATTTCTTTGTTGTGTTGCCAGCCAAAATATCTACAAATTCTTACATCAATAAGGATTTTCTGGACAGGTCAAATTTATTGTCTTGATTTTAATTTAAGTGAGTTTTTACTTGAAACAAGCAATATAATCTGCCAATGGGGTAACCAAAATAATCTTGTTTTCTGTTTGAAATATTACTTTACTTGTTATAAGCAAAAAGTCACTTAATTTTGAGTTTTGTTTTTTTTTTTTATAATTTTGACTTGTCCAAAAATCCTTCAATTTTTACATATTTTGGCTGGAAACAAGACAAAAAAAATCTTGGCTAGAAAAGCATTTTTTGCAGTGCAGGCAAGGCTTAATTTACAGTTAGTTTGATGAACTTTCTTTTCCTAGTTCAATATTGCATTTCATTTGCTACCGTAAACCAATATGTGTTCTAAAATTATTTAAAAACATCAAGACGTTTTGATATCTTCTGACTGTAAGTACACTGTAAAAAAAAATACTGTAAAACTGGCAGCTGTAGTTGCTGGAATTGTACTGTAAAAAAATGGTAACAACATTTTTGGTTTTGTGGTTTAAGATAAGTTTACAATTAAATACCGTAATTTCATTAACTAATATAATGTTCATATAACAACCTATTAAAGTAGTTAAATCTGTTTTGTTTCTTTGAAATACACTGATAAGCACCAAATGCAGGTGGTGATGAGAAAATCACATGATGAACCAAAGCCAATCACAAGCAGCCTTTAAATAGTAAAATATATGGAAGGTGCTCAGTGTCATTCACACAAACACTAAACACCGTCATGGGGAGACTCATTAAACTGAAATATGCGATAAACATTCATTTAACAATATTACATGTAACATACAACCCTAATAAACATAACAGAAAAAACTCATTTTCTCATTAAACACATTAAAATTCAAACACAATTTAAAAATGCAATGCAGGAAATTCTGGGAACGTCAGTTTTCATTTTTTCCCTATAAAATGTACAAGAATTTACCGATAACCATTTAACAGGTTTTTACCGTAGCATTTTCAGAGTTTTTCTCTGTTAAAATTACATCATTTGGGAGTGTATTTCATCCATTTGCATGAATTGATTGGAAGCTATACCCCATAAACATCCACAACAGGTGAATCTTTCTAACAGGGGCCTTCCAAAAATTGAAGATCATCAGATTTGTGGTTTTTAATGGTGCATCTTGGCTGTATGTGTAATTGACGTTATTAGATTTGATTCATCGTTCTTCTGTCTGTTTACTCTTTCAAGACTAATGAAAGCATGTCAGGTTTCTCTGTTTTGAAAAGTAGGAGAGCGGCCGCAGTGGTGTTTCCTCTGAGGTTTTGGATGACGCTGCTCACCGCTGGTCGCGGCTCAGACGAGAGATGGAGCGTGAGTGGAGTCAGGATGTTTCAGAGGCTCCTGCGGCCTTGAGACGCAGCATAGCTTTGGCATGAGCTCATGTGTGTGCGGCCGGTTAGGTCTTTCTCAGCACTGTCAGTGTCCAACTACAGCGTCATCCAGACATGTCCATGCAGACTGTGCTCGCTTTACCCCTCGCTTTACTGACTTATTCCATTAGGAGGTGTATAAGGCGAGTTATTGTCTAAAACATTGTTTGGCCAGTGATTTCAACTGAATTCATGATTAGTGACCTATACACCCCTTTTCACCCTTTGTGAAGAATGAGTTATTTCATATGCATGATTATAATCAGCCATTTTATGCGTGAGAGATGTTCAGTCTCTGTGCATTTATGCATATTTTATTATTGTTCTTTTATGAGTTCATCCAAACTGACCTAAATTACATAAAAAAAATTGCTGACATAATAATAAAGCACAATATTTGACCAATTCAGGCATAAACTGATAATCGAACCATTTACCAGCGCTGTACTGTTTGGTCAACAGGACTATTATTTTTAGATTTAATAGTCAAGACACATTGTCAGCAGTATTGAGAAGTAGTTTTCATAATTTTGCATTTTATTTAAAAATAACTATTTTATTGTAAAATATATTCTCTATTATTATTTTACATTCACTGTATTCTAACATTTTAATTATTAATATTATGAGTATTACATTTTTGTGCTAATGACCTTTTTTAAAGTGATAACAAATCTAGGGACCAGAATATCACAGAGACTTGCGGCAAGTGTTATTTTAGAATTGTTTATATACTATTATAATTTTTTATTAATATTAGCTTTTGTTTCTTATTTTCAGTTTTCCTTTGAATTTAGTTTAATTGTTTTGTAATTTTGTTATGTGTTGTCATTTTTATTAGAGTTGGTTATATTACTCTTTAGGTTTATTTTAACATAAATGTTCTTTAATTTACAATAAATTTACAATACTTATTTTTTTTTCAATTAGTTTTTACTGTTATTATGTCGCATTAGAATTTTATTGCTTACATTTATTTATTGTTTTTTAAATTATTTCTAGTGCAACTAACACTTATGTTAGTTCATCGTCAACTTTTTTTACTTTATATTTCAGTTCTAAAAGCAACAAAAAATGTTTTGCAGTAGTTTACTGGTACTTTTATGTCAAAACTACATTAGTGATGGCATAACAACACCCTAGCATCATAGTTTTCTCTAAAAATGTAAAAATATGATATGTAAAAGCAGTCAACAGCCAAAAGTTAACAAAAAGTCTCTTTGATGCTAAACTGGAGCATGCCAAGCAAACGTCTGGACTGTTTCTTCCTTATTCTCGCATGGAAGCAAACATGGATTTAAAGTATCAGAAGGCTTCTTGCTCACCTAACCCTGCTCAGCTCTGACATGAAATGTATCCCTGATAATGCAAACACTGGGAACAGAGGAGCCAGAAATAACTCCTCACGCAAGATGTGGAAGCGATTAGCACCGAGTCTGTGTGTTTGTGTATGTGCGTTAAAGGCAGTTGTCGGTCGGCAGAGGGTTATAAGCGACGCCAGCAAGCGGGAGGTGTGTGTGTGTGTGTTTTGGGATAGTGGGGGTGTCTGGTTTTGTGCAAAAGAACTCATAAAAGTCACATTTGTTAGTGATGCATGAGGAAGTGAAGGCAGCTTTGGCACATGTGTCTGTGGTGCTAAATTAACTGTTAACACAAATAATCAAAGTGCAGGGCCCATTGAGTACTGGCGCCAGTCGAGCAAGAGGAGGGGCCCTGGGCTCCGAGACTGTACCTAAAGCGAGGGCGTTGTGTGCGTCCGTTCCCCTCCACCGCTGATCCTGGATCAGATCTGCACTTTGTCTTTTGCCGAATGATATCAGTGTCCCTTCCTGGAAAGGTGGTCGGCCCCGAGCGCCTTTGACTTTCATGGCAGGTGGAGGTCTTTCTCTGTTCCGAGGGACTTTCACAGGATGGAAGTGCTTACAAAACAGGACCGTCTGCACCTCTGTCAGAGGAAAAGCTCCGTCACACTCCTTCTTTCCAGCTATTGTTGCTTCGGGAGCCGCGGCTCGATTTAGACCGCGGCTTTTGTGCTCGCGGGGCTCGGACAGGCACAGGACGCAGGGTTAGGAAGAGGCGCTCCGTGCGTCGGATCTTTCTAATCAATGGGGGTGTAATTGTGACTCTTATGAATAACAGATTAGCGCGAATGCCGAGTCAGAAAGCCAACTGTCAGAATGTGGGTTGATTACGCAACAAGATTAGCTGAAAATAAAATGAATAATTCCTCTCTGAATGCTGGATGCTTTTTTTTGGTTTCTCTTATACAATGGCCCGAAAAAGAATTTTGACAGTTAAGCCGTTTAAGAGTATATGAATGCCATCTGCTTTACAACGCTTTCCATCATCATTTTTCTTTAGATATTTTAATTAGCTGCTGTTTTGGTGATTTAGTGACTGTATGAAGTCAGTTCAAGCAGGTGAAGTGGAAGAAATAGTTGCTCAAGATGAACATTTGCGCACCCTTAGGGGCATCCAAGATCAGGACAGATCTGGAGAGATGTTACTCACTCATAGATGCTCTGCAGTCAATGGGAGTCCAAACAGCTGATAAAAAACATCACAATAATCCAGTTTGTCATTTAATGCCTCGTTATTCGAAAAGCTGTGTGTTTGTAAGAAACAAATTCATCAAGGCACTTTACTAAGATCCATAATGATGCTTCATCCAGTGAAAAAATACAGTACATCACCAGTTGTCTTCTCACATTAAAATACTTGTATATTTGTATCTTTGCATGTAAATGGTGCTTAATCTGTGCATATTTCTCTCCTGATTAGGACTGATTCAGCTTTTTCACTGAAGAAAGCAATATCATGAATAGAGGACTTTTATTTTTGGTGGAACACTCTCATAAATAAAGGTACAAAAGCTGTCACCTTTTTAAAAGGTACATGTTTGTACCAAAAAGGTCCATTTTAGTGCCTTAAATGTACAGATTAGTATTTAAAGTGTACATATTTGAATCTAATAGGTACTAAAGTTTCCCTTTTCAATAGGTACCGCCCCAGTCACAGCTTTTGTACCTTTATTTTTGAGAGTAAAGCAATGGTTTGATGTTAAAAACATCTTGAGCTATTTGTTTGTTATAAGCACACATCCTTTCATTTCACAAGACATTAATTGATACACTGGATTAGTGTGGATTATTATGTTTTTATCAGCTGTTCGGACTCTCATTCTGACGGCACCCATTCACTGCATTCCGTGAATCCACTGGTGAGCAGGTGATGTAATACTTTCATTCTATACAGTGTATGTTGTTTTATAACTTTTTTATAATTATCACATGTTTTGCTTGAAAAGTACTTGTACTCACGAAATAGAATTACGACATAAAAAGTCACAATTCCTTTTTTACATTTTGTGGAGCAATTAAGCTTTCACACGTTTAAACTGTGGCTCAAGTCTTATTGAAACAGCATTGCACACAACCTGCTCTAATAATGTCACATTTTTTTACGTGCTACATAAATTATGGCCAGACTAGATTCTCTCCTTTTTAAATAATGTGTCTCTGTGGACACAATATTTTTGTTCGTCTTTTTAGAGTGAAAAAAAAAACTTGCGAGAGGTCAGATTAGGAGGAGTGAGTGCATCAGTCATGTCTGAGGGCAGATTTTGGGTCTGGGTCAGTTTCCTGTGTCTGGACGGCCCCACACCTCGTTTATAAAGAGTGCCAAGTGGCTCCAAACCCAGTTAGGCTGTGACATTATAGACTTTCTCTAGTCTGATTTATTAATGGTATTGACCTATATGTCTGATATTTCATATTTCAATAAATCCTGCACTTAGTGGACAGTTTTCTGAAAAACATTTTTTATACAGTATATGCAATTTTCATTAACGTAAGTGAAAGCGTATCTATCTATCTATGTCTGTCATTTTATACTCATTTTAAACCTTAAAATTAGACTTTGTCAAGCCAACATCAAGGTTTGTTTACTTTTTCATTCAAATTATGTATTTGATGTCCTAGTAGCTTATTCAGAAAAACAAAACCATGCTTTATGTCATGACAAAATGAAAAGAAGCAAATGCATGCGCACAAATTTCAACAATGTTTAGTAAATGGTTTTATGACATCATAATGGTATTTGTCTGATCATTTCCCCTGTTTTGGTATTATTTATAAACTTATAGTATTTATTAATGTTTTGAAGTATCTTTTATTTCAATTTTAGTAGTAAATTTGATGTGAGCATTTGTCATTTGTGTAATTATAATACTTCATCTTGCTTTACTTAAAGTGCTCTATTACGGGTTATGAAAGATTCATATTTTGCTTTTGGGAGTTCCAAACAGGTTAACAAGCACGCAAGGTCAAAAAACAACTTTTCTTTTCTTACAGTGTGCATTTATTTTTACCTTATTGTGCAACGTCTCCCAAAAGATTCATTCAATGATTCATTTTTCAAACCCCTCCAGTGAGTGCTTGATTTCATTTAAAGCAGTCTTTGTGAGCTTTCACCGCTCCAAAAGCTGCACCTAGTGGTGAAAAATTAATTAGCATTTCCATTCATACCAACGCCAAAAATCTAGTTTTCCATCTCCGTGTGCAACAAGTGGGCGGGCCTAGAAACTTGTTTTAAAAACGACTTGTTTCAATGATTCAGAGTCGACTCTTTCTTTTGAGAGACAATAACCCACTTTCAGATTTAAAACTTTGCAGGATATTTTAGCATTGATTTAGTTCAGCAGGATGTGTGGAGATGTTGTGTTCTCTCACTGCAGCTCTGGCAGTTAAAAGCAGGTCTTTGGCCGAACAGTGAATTCAAGCACACTGATGTAGAAAGTGAGTTTTAGAACAATGTGCTGAAAAAGGCAAATTATGCTGCAGAGCTCTGTGACATCAGTGCAAAAACAGTTTGGCTCCCCCGATACTCCCCGTTTCCCATGAAGCCTCAGAAAGTGGGCAGCAGTCTGCACTTGCCTGGCGCCACAGTCATCATGGATGTCAGTCATTTGCGAAAGTTTCTGTTTTCCTTAGAGGATGAGCTAAGCTCCTCCTTTAGCCCTAACGATTTATTTTAGGCTCCGCCGTCCAAGACTAAATTCTCCCCCCAAAATACACACACACACACACACACTACCTTCCTTCAAATCAGCGTTTACCTTGGCCTTGTTGTTTCAATGTGAACCAATCGGCTGAGCCGCTGTGTGGAATGTCCCATGAGACTCTGCCTGCTTTCCCAATAGAGCCATTCATTCTGAGAACACAAGCACAACATCTGGTTTCCATTAATCCTCATACAATAGTTCTCGTCCAGCCTCAACACTGCTTCCTAGGACAAGTGGGCATCCAGTAATGTTTGAAAGTCTCTCTATTATAGTTATCAGCAAAAGAAGAGCGAGACCTCCTACAGGACCTAACGTTTAAGAGTTAACCTGGGTGTGATTGAATGTGATATCTATTTTAAAGACCCTTGTGCTAGTACTGACAGATGTGAAGGAATATTACAGGTGTTGTATGAGAATGACACACTTTCAGAAAGACAATGATTTCCACCTGTAAACGCTTTTAAACGAGGTCCAGGAATCTGAGATGGCAACTTCTCTCCTGTTATGACTTTATAGGATTTATTTATCAGCTTTTGACTCATGTAGGACAGTGCCAAAATGATTTATTGTACATTTACGTTTAATATACAAACATTTATGTAATATAAGATTTAAATATTTTCATGTAATATATA
>JAUYWG010000064.1:15465030-15487151 GCA_034779775.1 Enteromius afrohamiltoni | reverse complement strand
AAAGGTTCTTCATTGAACCATAGATGCCAATAAATAACCTTATATGCAATGGAAAGGTTCTATGGATTTTGAACTTTCTTAATCTCTCCTAAAAATAAATGTTCTTTTTGGCATCAATTTTTCCATGAAGAAGCTTCATCATAAGATGACCAGGCGTGCCACTTCCTGGGAAAACGTTCTGCACAGGATTTCTAAATTGCTTAAAACAACAAGGTGTTGGTTAACTGCGCTGTGCCATGACATCAAAGTACCACAAGAGCTAGAGAGCAGAACTTCGATGTCATACCACAATCAGACAGTGCAGCACAAACAAACAACACCTGGTTATTTTAGAAATCATGTCCTGAACATGTCCCCAGGATTGTGGGTTCCTCAAAGAACCTTTTAGTAAACAGTTCTAACCAATCAATTCTTAGTGTGAAGAATATTTTATAATCTAAAGAACCTTTTTTCAGTATGTAAAATTTTTCGTGCATTGAAAAGATTCCATGAATGTTCTTGAAGATTCTTTATGGAATCATGCAGTAGATGACAATAAAGTAGCCTACCTTTATTTCTACGAGTGTATAAAGAACTTTTTGAGAACTTCTTCTCGTTCCAAGAAGAACATCCATGCAACCATTCCATTGCACAAAAGTTCTTCAGATCATTAAAATCTTCTTTAGAATAAGAAAAACTGTTCACTGGACATTTAGTTGGGGAATGATACCATCACTGTGAAAACCCTTGATAAGAACCTTTATTTTTACGAGTACAGGTGCTTAAAACATCAGCCGAGCCTGCAGGAAGTAGATCTGGCAGTGGAAGAGTTCGTTTTAGTGCTGATATCTGCACTTTATCTCTCTTTCAGTTCCTGCATTGATCGGGTTGCCAGCATCGAGAAATCATTCAGCAGTTGGCGATCAGCTTCTTCCACATTCTTCATGTAGTACACCTGCTTCATTCACCATTGGCTTGTAGCAGAACATCCGATTTATTCATGAAAGTCATCAAATGTAGCTTCAGGCAACACTGCTGCTTCAGACACACTTTTCCAGTATTTACCAAACACTCAATCACATGGTGCAACCACACACACATTCCTCTCTCCATGCAGTGTGTGAGATTTGTGGTGTGGCTGAATGTGTGTGTTATATATAGAGGGGAAGAACAGGAAGAATCAGTGTGTTTGTGTGAGTTACGAGGGCCAGGGTGTTGAGATATGCTCCTGAGAGTCTCAGGATAGACACACGGTGTTTGTGGATCGGAGGGAGAGGGGCTGTGTGTGTATGGGATGGTTTGGGAGCAGAGGGAAGGCTGGTGGTTTGGTCCAGGAGACTGTAAGTCATTGTGGCCAGCCCTCATGAGCTCTGGGTGGCAACGATGCTTGAGCCCGAGACATTCATCAACCTGCCCGAGTCGCCCGCCGTACTGGAGCCACATCGGCAGATCAGACACCCCCACAAAACTTTTCTACTTTTACACTCGCTTCTGCAGCTATGCTTCTAAAGTCTTATGCTTTTTTTTTAACTTTTAAAGTCTTATGCTTTTTTAAACTTTGCTTTCCTTACTTTCCAGGAAAAGGAGAAGGAAAAGGAATGCTTGTGGTTATTCTTTTTTTTTTTCTTTATCTTCATGCACTTTTTCTTTCTTTTTCATTTTCATTTTTTCACTTCCACTTCCATTTCTTTTTTCTTTTCTTTTCCTTGCAAAGTCCTTTCCTGTTAATGCCCAGTTCCTTTCTTTTCCTTTATTTTCACTATATTTTTTCCTTTTTCATCCTTTCTTTTTCTTGCATTGCTCTTATTTTCGCCCCAAAACTTTCTTGACCTTACTCCTTTTAGATCTTTTTTTTTCTTTCCCTATTCACTTCCTTTTCCATTCTTCTTTTTATTTCAGTTTCCCTTTTCTTTGCTTTTTCTATTTTCTTTTCCTTTTTATTCCCATTTCCTTCGGTTTTTCTTATGTCTTTTCTTTCATCTCTACACGTTCTGCATCTTTAACCTTTTCTATCTTCCTTTTCCATTTTAATTTTTTTCAATTCCCATTCCCTTTCCTATTCATTTTCTTTCCTCTTCTTTCCATTCACCTTTGCATTTCATGTTTTTTTTGCCTCTCTATCTCTTTGCTCACCCCATCTCTCTCTCTCTGTCTTTCTCACTCACTCTTACATGCCGTCAGAGGCCCCGCAGGAGACAGACTCGGGTCAGTGAAAATAATCAGCTTGCTGACGCCTGGGTCGGTTACTCACATACTCACATAGCCCCAAATATGTACGATGGAGAACAGGGATCCCACAGGAAGTTGGCGACACAGTGCTCCAACCACGCTCTGAGGACGGGGTTTGAGCTGCGGCAGTCCACACGCACCATTGCTGTATTCATTTATAGCACATTCATGGATACAAAAACACCAATTTCCATGCATGAATATTCATGGGAGAGAGACTTTGCATGTACAGTAGGACTAAGTATATATAAGCATGTGTGTGTGTGTGCATACGCAGATGCTGTTTCTTCATACATTCCAGCCCACTCATTTTCCCAGGCTTTGAGTCAATCCGAGTAAGTGCTCTTATCGCAGAGCCAGACGCACGCTAACTCTCTCACACACTCGCACCATCACACACACACAGACGCAGAATCCCAATTCTGCAACTCTGACGCAACTGCCATAATTATGTCTGCCGTGCTTTCCATTTGGACAGGTTCTGAGCGTCCACTGCTCTGTGGACGTCACCGGCCCAATGAGTAAGGTCAAGCTTAACCTTCTCCCTGAAAAGTTTATCTAACATCAGCAGAATTCTTTCTCAACCTTTCCAGCTCTCCCCGCCATTGACGCATTGCCCAATTCTTGGTCAATTCGAAGTCTCTAGTGTGTTTATAGATGTGTTGAAACATCCGAGCGCTCTCATTTCCTCTGTTTATTGTCTTGTTTGAAGGAGAACATTTGTTTTTTCTCTGTCTCTCGCTCTTTCACCTCAATCTGTCCCTGAGGTTCGTCTCGTTTCGTCTGGAGTGGAGGAGTTAACAGAATTTGGAATCGCTGATAAACGATTTACATTTGGAAGTGGGTGTTGAAAATCCTAAAAATTGACTGGTTACACTTTAAGGATTTTTCTATACATGAGTAAAGGTGCAAATTTTGTTTGAAATAGTCTACATATCAACTAATTTTCATTCATTCAAAACTAAATGTCTACTAACTCTCAGAGTAGACTGTTAGGGTAGGTTTAGGGTTAGTAGAAGCTGACATAAAGTTTCTCATAGTCAGTATGTTGTGGACCCATCAAAATAAAGTGTTAGAAGACATTAAAGACAGTCTACTAGTACTCTAATGACTGCTAGCTGACATGTAGTTGCAAAGTTACTTATATTTAGTAGAATGTCTAAAGTGGACTATCAAAATATTTTGTTATCATAAAATGTGCTAATTGTCTATGTACACTAATTAATGTTTCATAGCACCCTACAATCATACTGTGGTGATACCATGGTAACATGACAATACCATTAACAAGCCTAAAGAATATATTATGCAAAATATTGCTAAAATGTACCATGGTAAAGCCATGGTCATTTGGATGTATGCTATGGTTAAAAATGTGATCCTGGACCACAAAACCAGTCATAAGGGTCTTTTTTGTTTTGTTTTTTAATTGAGATTTGTGCAAGCTGAATAAATAAGCTTAGGTTTGTTAGGATAAGACTGTATTTGTCTGATACAACTATTTGAAAATCTGGAATCTGTGGCGCGTTCTGAACGGCGTCAGCGGGAACTCTCTCCCGAATACTAGTTTCCACCCGGACCTCTTTTTACGTAACTCTCCTCACCCGGAACTCAGATAAGTTACAGGTGTTGCTCATTTTGGGCCCTATCTAAGCGGACAAGCGGAGCTCTTTCTTCGCAAAGTTTTGTTAGTTCCCTGCTGCAATTCCGAGCGATTATTTACCTTGTTGGATTACCCGTTAACGACCTTGCCTGGACCCTTCGACCACGAACCTAGCCTGGACTGTACCTATCTTTCTGATTACCCGTGCTTCATTACACATATATTGACACAATCCTTTTTAGTAAGGATACCCCGCTAAACATGGTATTACTTTGGTACTTAACACGCTTTAGTACATATTTAGAAGTCTGTGTTGAGAAAAAAACATATATATTACCATACTAAAAAGGGTTTTTAATACCATGGTGCATTCATATTTATTTATCTATTTTTATAATTATACAACTCCATATATATCAAAGCGGTTATAGCATGCTACAACTATAGTAGACCTATAATCAGCACATTTTAGCACTAACACACATACACACACACGTCCTGATTTTGTTGAGTTACATGTGTTCCTGAACAACATTTGAATCCAAAACTTTAATCTTGACCATATCTCTACATCTAAGCTTGAGTAAAACTGATTTACAAACACTACGGACTGTATGCCTACATTTCACAGAAACTATAAGCTGGTTGTTCAAATCTGATTGGCTAAACACAGTGTTGTTCCAAGATGTTCATCCAGGAACATCGCACTCAGCAAAAATAGGTTCTGCACACAAATGCCATGATGATGTGTGCAAATACTACAGTAAACCATGGTCATTTTGCAAGTGATTTCTGCTGCTTTGTGGTACGCAGTTTTCCCTCTGACTCCTTCTGAAAATGTTCCTTGGCTCCTGTTTTTCCGCCTCCGCATCAGCGCCGTCCACAAACCCTCTCGGGATCTCCATAGTCCAAACTTCCCGCAGAGAGGCGGGGCCCTTCTCGATCAGTGCCCCGCAGATTGACGAGCCCTCAGATGCCGATTTACTGTATATGTCAGCCACACTGGAGCCACGGCACATCTGGAGTCTACTAGAGCGAGAGAGTGAGTGAGAGAAGGAGATTTAAGGTGGAAGTAAGGAGGAGGGGGGTTTGGCTAAAACAAGTGTAGCACACCACAGTTGATGAAAAGAGCTCCCTCTCTTTCCATTTCCATTCCTCTCTCTTCTCTCTGAGTTTGTGGACGGATACTGCTTGTCTACAATCTCCTTCCCTTGATAAAAGTCTCACCTTTCAATTTCTGAAGTACTCCTTCAGGCGTCCAGACATGCGTGACATAAAAGTAAAAAGCCTGGGTGATGATGGAATAGTCTGGATGAACTGGTGACAGATTTGAGTGTCAGCACAATGTTATGATGTGATTCTCCCACAATACGATACCTTATGGAATATTTGAGCTAAGCAATGAATCACTATTTAAAAGGATGTAAAATCACACTTTCAGACAAGTCTCACCTACAGCCACATCTGCTTTCTTTCTTTCTATATAGACATGCACACGTGTACATATATTTATATACTTAAAGTTATTTTTCAGTTTTAATATTGCATTTATTTTATTTGTTACTGTCAAACTAAAGTACTACTTAAGTAAAAATGCTGACAATAGAATTGACATTTTTATTTTATTTTTTCCAAACTGTCCTTGGCTAAGAACACATAACACTAATGAAAAGATGCTTAAAGGAGCTTTAAATAACCTAATGTGAGATCAGTAATAAATTCTGTTTTCATTTAGATATAGTGGTAACAGAGTTGATGTTCTGCAAAATAAGTCTAGGTGATTAAAATGTTTTATCAGAGAGAGATACTCTCAGATACTTTTCAGAGCTTCCGATCTTATCAGTGAGAGAAAAGTGACATCATTTCCTGTAACTTACACAATTCTGAGAAATAATTCCACCAATTTAGAGGTAAAATGTGGTTTGATGCAAGATTTATGGACACACGTTTTTCTAAGAAAAATAATTTAATATTGTTGAATTAAGTAACTATTAAGGGCTTTTACAAATAAAATGAATAAAATGTTGCCCAAAAAAAAGTACTTTAAAATATTTTGATTGCACATTGATACATGATGGAAAAAATACACTTACTAATTCAGACAAGAAGAAATTTTGATTTTCAGCTATTTAGACAATTTTTTATACATATAAATTATTATATTGATATGGACTGCAACATCTTGTAATTCATACCAATTAGTAAAGAATAATAATAACTAAATAATTAAAAAACCCTACTGCAGTTTGATTGAGATTATTAAAACATGTATTTTCATTATTTTTGAAAACTGTTAACAACATTGATCTGCTTTTCCAAATGAACTCTTCATCAAACATACATACATATGCACACATATAAAATGGATTGTAGGTGTCTTGAAGCATCTCTGAGACGTTGCCACAGTTCTTGTGGATTTAGTCCGTCTCAGTTCCTTCATGTCACTCCAGACAGACTGATATGAGATCAGATCTCTGTGTGGAGAGCTCCTTGTGAAAACAAAAAAATCACTGAATTATTACAATGAATGGCAAAATGAACGTGTAGAAATGTAAACTGATATTTCCTACTGAATCAGTACATCAAAAGATAACTGACTTCAATTCATTTTTAACAGGTGAAAATACTATGGCTCTAATTACCTGTTTATACATATTCTATAATTTATTCAGAATAAAATCAAGTAATAACTGAGTAAATAAAAAAGCAAATATCGGTTAAATTGTGACAGTTTTACATTGACATGACAAGCTATTTATAAAATGCATCTTTTTTTAATGCTGATTCATTCTGATTATTATTTAATAGTGATTAGAGAAAGTTCTTTCTTGAGTAAGCATGCATATGGTAGTTTATTTAAATGTTATGAAGTAACACAGTGAAATTTGCTTTTTGAAAAGTTGCACTTCTGTGAACCATCAATGCATTACGTTTTCCCCAAGATATCTGTGCAATTTTCCATATGAACTGTGCAATTTGTTAAGTACATTTCGGTTTAAATAAAGCAACTTCAGTGACAAGTGAGATTGCATCTACAAAATAAACTGAAACCTATATAAAGATGAAGATAATAAGGGGTTTTGCAGACCAGTCACTCAAACTGCCAGGTGCTTTTCCAAGTAAACGCCCAGTAATGGCAGCGGGAATTAAACTTGACATTTTATCCAGAAAGTTGTCAAAATCTCTTTCTAAAGTCTCCTTTGGGGCTCAAAGACATTGAGGCACAATTTTTTGAAACAACATGTTTGGTTAAAAAATGCTGTGCAAATACATTTAAAAATAAAGGCTCCAGTTAAAATAAAAAAGGAAGTTTTATTTAAATTTGCTTAACCATTTTCATTCTATTATCTATGCTTTAATGGCATGAAATCTAAAAAGCATGATGAAACATCATTTTAAAAACTTTCATTTTAATATCGCACACCAGCTCTAGTATGAATAATGTATTGATGCATTTACAATTTCTGAAGTAACTTTAAAAGTCGAGTCGTTACAGGAAATCCCAAAATCTCCATGGTCCAAACGCCGTGCTGAGAAGCCCCGGAGGCTTCTAATAGTTATTTCTAAAAACTGCTGGTGAGTGTGTGTGTGTGTGTGTGTGTGTGTGAGCAAGAGGTCTAAAGTGTCAAGGAATTCATTGTCTGTTCTCCACCTGCTATTATTCTGCACCCAATCAACCTGCTAGCCAGGCTGGAGCCGCTGGCCATCTGGAAACGTTGCTGTGTTTATAAACTTGGCAGGGCCGCGCACTGTGGGGCTTGACCTCCCACACAAATCTGGAAACAATTAGAGCAAGACAGACCGACCGATTGCTGCGAATGGAGCCGAGAATACATCTCGCTGACTGCGGCGGGGACATTAGTGCCTTGTTAAAGAAATCACAGACTTACACATAGCCATAAATGTACATGTACACAAATGCAGTCTCGGATGCAGTAATGTTCAGGATTAAATAGGGAAGGAATTTAAACACTCACAGGACATAAATTGTCTGTGTTTTTATTAGAATTTTGATTTGATTTGATTTTAAAGCAATACAACCTATCAAATTATGAAATAAAAGACAGACTCTTGAGTATAAAGAGAAATGTATTTTGTTAGTGTAACATGTTTATACCAGCTGATTTAAAGTCATAAACGGGCTGCTATTTTGTATTTAATGGCATATTTTAAGTGTGACTTAAAGGAATAGTTCCTCCTAAAATCAACATTTGCTGAAAATGTGAGTTTTTTCCTCATCTGAACAGATTGGTATTTTGATATCACTTTCACTCTGAAGTGAATGGGTGCCATCAAAATGAGATATGATAAAACATAACCATAATCCACAATGTAATCAGTTAACGTCTTGTGACATAGAAAATACACATACTTATTTGTTTGAAGCGGTTTTGGACTGTCTTTGCTTGTAAACGGTGCTTGATCTGTGTATATCCCTCTCCTGAATTCAGACGGGATGACATTTTTATATTTGGTTTGAATGTTTGAAGTTAAAACCTTCTTGTTTCTTACAAAAAACCTGCTTTTTACTTTCAAAAAAACACATTGACTGGAGTGATGTGGATTATTGTGATGTTTTTATCAGCTGTTTGGACTCTCATTCTGACGGCACCCATTCACTACAAAGGATCCATTGGTGAACAAGTGATATAATGATGAATTTCTTCATCTGATGAAGAAACAAACTCATCTATATCTTGGATGACCTGAGGGTGAGTATATTTTCAGCCCATTTTTATTTTAGGGTGTTCAAACGCTTTCTAAGGCTGCTGTATATCTTAAGATGTGTATCTCTCTCTGTCTCGTACGCTCTCACAGCTGGATTGTTCCAGTGTTGGCAAGCCCGATTACAGACTCAGTAACTTCCCACTTTCTGATATCATGCCAAACAGGAAGTGCACAGATACACCATTCAGAAAACCCCATCAGTCTTCCTGGCGACTGCTCCCGCGGGCCGCGTCTTTCACTTGTGAGGAAATCTACCATCTCGTAATAGGCTAAGTTGTAAAAAAGGAATCGATCCAAAATAGGGCAAAGAAATACAAAGTTTTAAAAATAGGGTCTAGTTTATGGATCAGACTAGGACTGGATAGTAAATATTCACAATGATTTTAATGTGCCTTTTATTTGACCATTACGTTTCCTAAAGACTGAATGATCACCTCATTTTGCAGCTTGTATGTTTTACACCATTAAGACTATTTTTTAGAAGCAATGGCTCTCATTTAAATGCTACTAGCAAAATGGTCTTAGACCATTAGGTAGATGATGACAGTGATTCAGTTGCTGGAGGTTTGCAGTGTCTCTGAACTCATTTGCATGAAGTTTATCTTTGCTCGTTCTAATGCTAATGTTGCCAGAAATCGGCAGCTCTCATTAGAAATTAATCACTTTGGGTTGCAAGCACTGCAAATCACTATCAAAGGTCCCTATAAGTTATATCAAATTTTTCAAACAGTGAAAAAATCTTATAAATATTACTGTGTTAAACTTTGGGGTCAGTTTTTTAAAGAAGTCTCTTCTGCTCACCTAGGCTTCATTTTTTTAAATCAAAAGTATAGTAAAAACTGTACAAATTTGTGAAAAGTTTTTAGAATTTAAAATAACAATTTTCTATAATATAATAAATATTATAATATATTATTTCTTATGAAATGTTATTTTATTCCTGGACTTTCAGCATCATTACTCCAGTCCTCAGTGCCACAGGATCCTTTAGAAATCAATCTAATATGATAATTTGCTGCTCAAGACACATTTCTTCTTATTAAAAAGGCTTGATATTTTTTTTAGAAACCTTTTTTTCAGGTTTAAAACAACAGAAATAGAAATCTTTTGTAATCATAATGTATTTACTGTCACTTCAGGTTAATTTAATGCATTTTAGCTAAATATAATTGTTTTTTAGAAAAACATAGAATTTATAAAATACATGCATTTATAGGTAAATATTGCTATATTTAGTACAGTACTAAAATAAAACCACTAAAAAAAGTGAATCGAAAATATTAGCACTTTGTATATTTATTATGGCTGAAAATGTATTCCATATAGAATTTTTTATGTATCTCTATTCATGTAAAAATACCATAAATATAATGCTATTTAGAGTACTACCCTTAATAATAATAGTAATCATTCTAATTATAAATAAAGGTTAACTAGTTTTTTTTTTATGGTGTGTGGGGTTTGCTTTGACTGGCTATATTGAAGATATGAATTATCATTTAGTTGATCTGTTTTGTGGTTTAGTTTTCACCCCAAAAACATATTTGTCAGAAACAACAAAACGGTCAGGAAAAGGTTACACTTTAAATCTTGGCCGTTTGTCTCTTCATGGGATTTAGGCACCGGTATCTCTGATTTGATTCAGTCTGACTGTAGGACTGATAGGTAATAGGAAACACTTTTGTTCGGTCTTTTGTTCGGACAGTACAGTTATTCTAAAGGTCACTGTGACCAGAAACAAACAAAAATACATTCTAAAATCCAGATCCAGATCTAAAATTCAGTTTTATCATCTTTGTGAGGTGTGTTTTAGAGGAAGCGTCGGTACAGTGTGTGTGTGTGTGTTTCAGTGGTCCGGCCCCGTCTGTCCAGGGCGCCGGAGGTTAACGTGTGTGTGAAATGGCAGAGGAAGTGTGACGGCTGTGTCCGATCCTACTTCCTCCCAGCAGCCCTGATGGAATGTCATTTGGAGTCTTCTACTAAAGCTTGAACGCCGTCAGCTCGTACTATTGTCTGGAAAGCTATTGATCGTAGATATCTCTCTTCCTCTCGTCTTTACGAGACATTGTGTCCTCTCTGAGTGGCTCCATTTGTCAGTCCTGTCCCACTGTGACCTAGATGATGTAGTCTATATTTGTGTTTTTTGTTGCTAAGGGCACATCACTAGTTATGGCTGATATTTAAGTGATGTGAAAAAACCTTAAGTATTTTGAACTCTGAGACTGATTGATCTCTCAAATCAACTGTCTCGTTCCTGACTTTAACTATTTTCATCCAGCAGAAAAAAGTTAAAAAGAAAAAGTTTCATGCACAGCTTTTTATTTTGTGACTTTGCCTATTTCAGTCTCACAGTCAAAATGTTTTTATAAATATAAAAAAGTATATATGATGTCATAGACCTGCAGTGAAAGAGGAACCCAAGCCATATCTACAAACGATTTTCATTGCATTAAGTTATGTACAATTATATGAAAGAATATATATCTACTATTTATAAACGGGTGAATATGATGCATGATATGGAATATATATATTTTAAAATTAACATTTTATTTTAATAGTAGTTAAAAAAGTATTAAATGAGACAGATGTATATGTATGTATTTTATATTTTATTAAACACATACATATCTGTGTGTGTATATATATATATATATGTGTGTGTGTGTGTGTGTGTTTTATTTAATTGTTATATTATTACAATTAAAATTAATAATTTATAAATAATATGTATAGATTCATAATTTAATGTTTATATAATAGTTTCTTGTATGTGTTGTTTAATGTAATATATAATAACTGTTTTTGTATATACATATATATATATATATATATATATATATATATATATACAGTGTGTGTGTACAGTTATCACGTCCAGTTGTTGCACTGACCAGGTTTATTCTCACACAGGTGCACCACATCACTACACCAGGTGGTGGCAATAAGACACAATATCTCACACACCTGTGCACATCCCCACACCACACACACACACACACACACACACACACACACAGAGATCACTCTATTTAACTCATGCATTCTCCAGTACAGCTGGAAACACACACATACAGGTGCAAATCTGTTTTAAGCGTTTGACACTTTAGCCATAACATTATAATAATGTTGAAATTCAGCAGGTTAAGAAATATAAGCATTAATATCTTGTTTAAGAGCCTGCTTATACAGATTCGCATTATCTGTGTGACCAGTTTGCACTTCTTACTGGCTCTTATATATGGAGTCTTAAAGTACATCCTCATTTCCAATTTTCATGCATTCAAGTCTTAAATTTGGCTTTAATATAACAAATCCTACAATTAAAACAATCAGTAGCTGAATTAACATCTTAGTATATAAACAAAACGTGCAGCTGCCAAAGTCTATAATCAAGTCGGTTTCAGATGTCGCATAGATATCATATTAAGGCCAGGAATGTTTTTGTAAAGATAAGCAAACCACAGTGATTTCACTCAGCTGGAATTGGCTCAGTCATTTCTCACTAGATGCTCACAGATAGAATCTATTATAGCCTGAGGCTATGAGGAACATCTCTAGGAGCTGAGGAATGCACACGGCTTCTTACATTTGAGTGTAAGGTGACTAGCTAGGGTGTGTTCCCGCTCTCCAGTGCTCTGTCTCTGTCTCTCACGTCATGTGTTGTGTAAGGGAGTGTTTCTGGAGAGCTTGAAAGAGCAGGTGGTTTGGATTGTCTGGACAGGTGTTATCTCCTGTCTGTAGTGCCGTGAGCCGGGCCAACTGAGCTATCTGAGGCGTTTGGACCACAGCTGGTCAGCAGTCGACCTTTAGTTGAAGTGTAGATAGCATTTAATGTGAATGACCATTTGGTTTGTAACAAAGTATCCCTTCTTAATATGCAGACAGTTTGCCCTCAAATTGTTTGTAAAAATAATTATTTTCATATCATTACTCAGTATTTTATATATAAATATAGTATAAGTATAGATTTTTTAAATATACATGCAATTTATATTTTTATATTTGATTTCATATATTTACAAATTACTTATTTAATAACTTCTTTTTATAAATCCTTATAAAAATAATTCATTTTTAAAATACGCTACTTTACTACTTTAATATTTTATATTTGTATAGGAAAGTAATATAAATAATATTCAATAGTATAATTATTAGAATAACATCTTGTTTTTTAGTATTCGTTACATACTAGTATTTATTCATATTTTGAATTAGCTTTTATTGTATATTGTAGTAATTTAGTGGTTCAGTAATTTTTTATAATTTCTAAAAAAAATATATATATATATATTCATATTTAACTTTTATTCATTTTATTTTACTTTTAGTAATTTTAGCTTGCGTCATTTTAGTTACTTGGCATGGCAATATTTCCTGTTTAGTTTTAATTAAGTTTTTATATTATATTATATTAGACTATATTATATTATATTATGTTACATTATATTATTGTTCTTTAATTTTAATACAATTTTCATTTCACTTCTAATTAACAATAACAACACAGATATACAACACTGCCGACTGGATCTAAGCTCTTTAATATCTTCTCACAGCCAAGAAATAAACATAAGACTATGTTTTTTGGCCACACATACGATAATCATTTTATTGTTGTTGTGATTTGTGATTTGTTTTGTCTGTTATGATGTGAACTTGTATATGTTATGTTAATTGTTGCTACTTTCCTGGCCAGGTCACTCTTGGAAAAGTATTTTAACCTGATTAAATAAAGAAAATGAAAAAAAAGAATAGAAATTAATTTCTACAAAGTAAATAAGTGGCTTTTATCAGTGTAAGACGATAACCTTGACGTGCATGTGCAGAGAGTTCGATATTCTCCTTTCTATCACCCTCTCACTCATTCACACACACACTTACACAGACACACACACTCCCTCTCTCGGCTGTATAACAGGTGCATGTCTTCATGTGTTGTGAATCTCTGCCTGGAACAGAGAAGTGTTTTGTAGCCTGAACAGCCCATTCGCTGTGTCCCGGCCTTGGTGTAATGGCACTGCCCCAGTGGCTTGTGGGAGTGTTTTTTTTTTGGCCAGGAGAGACAGATATGACTCTGATGAGCGAGTTTTGACTTGCGGTGGGCATGGTTCTCTACTCTGAGGAATGTGGGGGCTTGTGTATGTGTGTCTTATCCTGGCCTCTCCTTGCTCTGTCATTAGAGAGCCGCTCTGACGCTGAGGTGTGAGAGAAACACATGGCAGAGAGTTTGAAGAGACTCTTAAGCTGCAGCCAATCCTCTTTCAGCAGGATAGATCTGCTGCATGGGTGTGGCTTTAATATGTAGCTGTAGCATTTCTAACTGTTTCTAATTATTACTGCTTTGTATGTATTAGATTTCATTTTGTTTTCCATTCAGTGCTTCCAAAAATTGTTTAGTCATTAAAACACACTTGAAGTGTATGAATGTCAGTTTTTCTCAGTCGTTTGGGGCATTTCTCACAACAGTATTTATATTTGCGCAACAGTTAATGCAAAATGTCTAGGTTATGAACGTAACCCACGTTCTCTGAAGGAGGGAACGGAGACGTCACATATGGGAACTCACCAGAGACACCAATTGCCTTTAAGCTTTATACAAAAAGCTAATGAACACTGGCGTGCATTTGATTGCGCTCAGGTGCACCTCATCACTGCGTGAGTATAAGAGGGCACGAGCGGAATATATTGATAAGATTATGGATATAATTTAATGGAAACATAGCCTTCTGGCTGACAATGGAATATTGAGTTTTGTAGCCACACCTACTGGGTGAAGGAGACCCAGAGGAAGCACAGCCGGAGCTACTCCGCTCTAGGTCTGACTGCGGGGCAGGGAGGTCTGAGGATCAGATATTACAGGGAAACACTGAGGAAAAATAGTGTAGGGATCTTGTGGGATTGGCACAGCAAGCAGTGAAGACACGGGAGGACACAGCCTCTATGCGGAGGTCGTAGAACCTGGCGTTGGGTGTCGCCCAGCCCACAACCCTACAGATATCTGCTAGAGAGGCGCCATGAGCCAACGCATAGGACAAGGCGACACTCCTTGTTGAGTGAGCTCTGAGTTCTAAGGGGCAAGGCTCTCCCTGGTATAGATAAGCCAGGGAGATGGCTTCAACCACCCAATGAGCCAACCTCTGTTTAGATACAGCGTTCTCTTTCTGCTGTCCACCACAGCAAATAAAGAGCTGCTGGGAGCGTCTGATGCTCCGAGTGCGGTCAGTGTAGAGGTGCAAGGCACATACAGGACACAACACCTTTAAGGCTGGGTCTGCCTCCTGCCGGGGTAGAGCTTGCAGGTTCTCTACCTGGTTGCGAAAGTTTGTGGTAGGAACCTTGCTGTAGGCACGTAGCTGTAGGCACTCTTCGTCAACAGAGAAGGCTTGTAGGTCCCCTACCCTCTTAATGGAAGCCAGCGCAGTCAGGAGTGCTGTTTTTAGTGTCAGATACTTCAGATCTGCAGACTGAAGGGGCTCGACGGGAGCTTGCCGCAGGCCATGTAGGGCGACGACAAGGTCCCAAGAGGGTACGACGTGTGGTCTTGGGGGATTAACCCGAAGCGCACCTCTGAGGAACTGGACGATGAGTTGGTGCTTCCTGAGGGACGCACCCTCCATCGTCCCGCATCGTTATATGTGGCTATGGCAGCATCATACACTTTAAGAGTCGAAGGGGACTGCCTTCGCTCCAACTTCTCTTGCAGGAAAGAAAGCACAACTGCGATCTTGCATCTCTGTGGGTCCTCTCCATGAGAGGAGCACCAGTCGACGAACAGACCCCATCTCAGAGCGTAAGCCTGCCTCGTAGAGGGTGCTCTCGCTCGAGGAAGTGCAGGTTCCACAGATCGGGGCGCGGGTGCCAAATCGTGGATTTTCCAGGGAGGGGCTGTTGCAAGGAACATGAGGCTGGCAAACAAAGTCTGTGAGGGCCAGTAAGGCGCTACCAGCAGGACATGTTACTCGTCCTCCCTGATCTTGCACAAGGTCTGTGCAAGGAGGCTCACTGGGGGAAAGGCGTATTTGAGCCCTGGAGGCCAGCTGTGTGCCAGTGCATCCCTGCCGAGTGATCTGTTGGACTCGTGGAGGGAATAGAACAGTGGGCAATGGGCAGACTCGGGGGAGGTGAAGAGGTCTATGGTCTCGCCGAAGTGGCTCCATATCAGCTGGACTACCTGGGGGTGGACTGCTAAGAACTCCTGGGCCAAATCCTAGACAGTGTTGCCGAACAGGCAGACCTAGGAGATGGGAGTGTCGAGAAAGCGAGCCTTCTCGGTGTCCGGCACCTGCACCAGGTTCAGCCAGAGATGTCATCCACTCGCAGTGAGCGCACTGACCATCCACGAAAGCCACCTCAGTGTGTTCTTGGCCCAGACACGTGAGGCAGCGGTCATGTCTGTCCGAAGAGGTGAGGAAACTCCCGCACCTAGAAATGCTCAGTCGAAGAAGGTTTCACCAACCGTGGAAGAATTTGCTCGGTGAAGGCTCTGAAGCGAAAAGCTGCATGTGCACTGCACTCGTGCCCTCTTATACTCACACAGTGATGAAGTACACCTGAGCGCAATTAAGTTCACTCCAATATTCATTGGCCTTTTGTATAAAGCTCAAAGGCAATTGGTCTCTCTGGCGAGTTCCCATATGTAACGTCAAAGTGACTCAACTGAAAGGTTAACCTAGTTGATAACCTGCAAAAGCGTGTCACTTGCTCAAAATGGATAGCTCATTCCTCAAAGCATTGATGTAAGTATTGATGTAAATGAAAGTCAGTATCATCAAGATGAAAAGTCCTGACACCATTGTTTATGAACAAGACAGTCAAATGGCTTTGTCATGTTTTCATTATGACAGTTTACGCTGTAAATTTTTTCCAATACAAAAGAATCAGATTTTGGTGACACTTCCTGAAAATGCAGCACTATATACTATTTGCACAGCCATTTGAAAACTACAGTAGTGAGGTATCTGAGTGCAAGACACTGAATATGTATGTTTCACAGTTTTACTGCATTTATGTTTTTTGCAATTCTAATTTACTGTATTCAAACATTGTGCAAATTATTCAATTTAGAAGACATTTTCTAGAAAAAAAAAGATTTTAACAATTTGCTTGACAGATTTTGACAACTATTTCAACATTTTTGTATGTAATGACTCAAGCAATGAAATGAGGACTATTAGTTTTTATATGGAATGACTATTCAGCAGTCACAAATTTAGTTAATTTGACTGACATGACATGGTAATGTTAATGTTATAAAACAGCAGAGAGTTGTATGAAAGCAATTGATGCATGCCCAAAAGCATTTGCAATTTGTTGAAAATGCTACTATGATGTGCACACGACTAAATGTTTTGAGAAATGCATTAACTGTTGTGAGAAATGCACAAAGCGACTGTAAATAATGACCATTCATCCAAAAAAAGAATAAAAGCAATCTGTTAAAAATTGTTTCAAACAGAGAATTTTGATTGATTTGAAGACTGGGTGTTTTAGAAAGTGATGGTTATCTCATCTTTGTATGTTAAAACTTTTCTCCACCCGCAGGTGTAACAATTGCTACAACCATGCTTTCACAATTTGAATTCCATGATCCATGATTACTTGATTGAGTCAACAGCAAACGATGATTGTATTTCAGACTCCTTCTTCTGATCTGTCTTAGTCAGCAGCATTTCACACCCAGGGCTCTGGAGCAGTTTTTGGAGCTTAAAGGCAAAGGTTCCTAAAGTTAATTGTTACTGACAAGGACAGTCCCTCAAGGTAAAATGCCTCGTTCGTGGGAACAATGGTCAGGAAAAGCCTTTGGTGTGTTTAGTTTGACCTATTGACAAAAATGTCTAGCTCAGGCAAAGCACAATAGATAAAATGTCATGTGTGAAAAATGCCATATATTTTATTTATTTGAGTGTTTCTGTATCTTTAAGTCAGCATTACTGCCCTTTAAACTCTTAAAGGTCTGCCTTGACTTGCTGTCTGTAATCAATCAACAGTGTGTTTGTTTGTCTTCTGTATGATGCTATGCAGAAAGATTCATCTGAATCTTAAAGATAATTGTCTGTAAAAATGAAATAAGTAAAATAAGTATATATTTAATATCTTATGTAATATCAAATGTTGTTAGAAAATTGAATTTTCAAGAAAATATTTCCTACTTTTTAGTCAGTTGTACTAATAATTTGTGTAAAAAAAAAAAAGAGAATTCTTCAATTAAACAAATTTGTAGATTTTTTTTTCATACAAAATGCAAATAAATTTCATAAATCAAAGAATCATAATTTTCAACTTCAAAAAAGGTCCTTACCTTTCAATCATAAAAGTAACATTTAAATTAACATTAACTATTTTTTAAAACTAAAACTAAAACGCAAAATACAATAAAATCAAAGCAAAGCAAAGCAACATTTTTCATTTTTATGTTTAGTTTAAGTCCTTAAATAAATAAAATAATAACTAATACCTAATAACTAAATTATAACTAACCTATAAAAACTATATAGATAAATAGCTTAAAATTATGGGGGACAAAAAACAAAACTAATGAAAACTGTAACAGGATGATACTAAAATAACATTAAAACATCTGTAAGAATAAATCATCAAATTAAATATATTGAAAAATTATATTTAATTAATTACATATATTGATAAAAATGGACTAATTTGCCCAATAGTTACGTGTTCTGTGTACTTCTGTGTATGTTAACAATTGTAATCAGTTGTGAGCAAGTAATATGAAATTTCGGTTGATGCTGCCATCAGAAGTATGCATCAAGAAAGCTCCCTTGGTTTTGAAGCAGAGCTAATGTCATCATATATTTAGCAGATTTGAAATGTTATAAAACAGTAAACAAGCATTTCCTGCCACCGCAAGTTAAACCTTAAGCCATAATTCCTGTGCCTCCTATACGGAGGATGAATCGGATAAACAAAGCCTTTGTGGTTTCAATTTTGGCCATACATGTTATGACTCCCGTTAAAGAGCATTTGATACACACCCTCAGAAGAGACGCCGGAGCATTACTGTAGAGCAGTGATTCATTGCACGCTTGTGGCATCATGCTCTCTTACAATGGGAAATTCCACTGGCACAAGTTATTCACGCGCTTACTCAACAATTCACCTGATCTTATTATTACTGTGTAGGAGAGGGACTTAAGACAGGTTTAGGGGGATATAAGATGCTTCTGTTCCCATATAGCACTGGGGTTTAGGTTTACATTAAAGGCTGTTCCAAACCTTTATGCTTTTAATAAAGTGTCTTGAATTCACCAACGTTACATTTACTGGATCAAAAATAATGTAATTTAAAATAAAATGTCATTTATTTCTGTGGTGCAAAGTTAAAAGTCTTCATATTTATATTTTTATTGGTCTGTAGATCAAAAAACATAAAAGGTAATTAAAAAATATCACATTTAATACAAAATTTAAAATGTCAATTTTAAATCAATAAATGAAATGTCAATAAAAATCAATAAAAACAAAACAAAAAAATGTAATTAAATGTAAAAAATAAATAAATATATAAAATTAAAATGTTTCAAATGAATAAACTACCAGAAAAAACTACTTTTCTGATATTTTTATGGTGTTTTTATTATTTTTTTGGCACATGACAGATATGGTCACCATTGACTTCTTTGATCACTGCTCTCCTGCTCCAGGAACACTGTGAGAAGTTACGAAAACTTTCTATCGCTCTCTTTGGCAGGGGAGAGTAAGTCAGCAGTGGGAAGCGCTCAGTCATGTCAGTAAGCATTAGACTCATATTCAGCATGTGTGCATGTGTGAGGTCAAAGCCTCAGGGACTGGAGGTGCTGAGGTCAGAGCACAGGAAGTGTTTTCTGCTGCCGTCACTACAGTGTGAAGAGAGAAAGCCAGAGAGTGCACAACTCCAAAATAACCTACTTTAATATTATATAATAACAATAAAATAATCTAGATCTGAGGGAGAAAAAGATCATTATTTTATTTTATTTTATTTTTTATAATATAATGTTTTTAATATTACTGTTTTTATTTAACATATATGGTCACTATGAACTGCTCTGATCAATATTCAGGAAAACTTTCTATTGCTCAAAATAGTATGCAAAATCTTTTCAAAATCATCTAAACGTAATTTTTCTATTTTGTCTTTACATTTTGGACAGTCAACGTAGATGCACTTAGGTCAGTTTATTATTTGCTGTCAAACAAGAACGTGCATAGTGCATAGTAGTGCATAGTCTGTTTATTTTAGAGTTTGGCACTGCTCTCAAGAAGATATTTAAGGATGTATGTTGTACAGTAAAAGCAGCAGGAATTTAGTTGGAGGCAGTGTGTGTTGTTCGTGTCTCAGTTTGCTGAGGAGCTGGATTATCCCCATGATCCCTTGTTTTCAGGTTGAGGGATTTAAGTGATTCCGGACAAAACAAGTCACCTATTTCACTCCCAGCGAGAGACATTTTCTCTGATAGCTCCAGGTCATCTGCTGATGCTGGAGAGATAAGGACGCTTTTTAAACCTGTCTCCTCTCATATCACTCCAAACCACAACCTGTCGGCTAAGACTGTGACCATAGTGTCACTTACACAATTTCATTTCAAAAATGGACTGACTGAAAATCAACTTTATTTCAGCATATTCTTTGATCTTTTGATTCTATTCTTTACCGGCATTATTGTGTTAACAATCACGCATTGTTGCTGTAGTTAATTATTTTAACCAACATAAATAATGAATAACCAATACTCACAATTTGAGTATACTGAATATTTGGTTTCATACTTGCTCTAATATAAAGAGACATCTTAACTTATTTTTACAGGTGATTAAACAATGCTGAATGATTTCTACTCAACTTGTCCATTTTTAGAAAGAAAAATAAAACAGGTGGTTATTAAGCAAAAAACTTTTTTCAACATTTATAATAATAAATGTTTATTAAGTAGCAGATCAGCATATTTGAATGATTTATGAAGGATCATGTGACACTGAAGATTGGATTAATGATGCTGAAAATTCTATTTTTCAATCACATTTCAATTAAAAGTATATTAAAATAGAAAACAGTTATTATAAAATGTAATAACATTACAATATTAAAATGTTTACTATATTTTTAATTAAATGAATGCAGCATTGGTGAGCAAGAATATGTTTTTTTTCTTTGTAATTATTCCAAACTTTTGACCAGTAGTATATGTTTATATATGAAGTGTTTATTTGCAAAAACAGATAAACTTGATTTTTAACAATTCTCAAAAATCGTGTTTTTTAATTTATTTATGTATTTTTTGTTAGTTTTTTTTTTATTGTGCTATCCATATCAATCAACCACAGCTGGGTTGATTAGGTAAAAAAAACACATGTAAACTTGCACAAAACTAACTTACACAATAAAAACATGACAAATCATCATTTTAGACCTATCCGTTTTTGCAAATCAACTCTTCATATATGTATTATTTATAAGGCCCTTCCACTCCTCCAGAAACATTTTTTGGTTTCCTCTCTTTAAGTTCTACCTTCTTTTGTTTGCACAAGTTTTTTTTTCCATCTGTCATCTCTCCCATGCAGGTACATGTCCTCAGGAGTCACTGACATCCATTTCTTTCAGCGTGTCTCTGTTTTTTTTAAAGACCGGGCGATAGACCGTGTCTCATTTGTCCTGACACCAAGAGGATTGCTGGGAAATCCGAAATTCACTGCCAGAAATCAACAGATTAGCAACTTCAAAGAGCACAGCTGATATTGTGTGCTTGGAATGAACCTTCCACATATAGTCTGTGAAAAGATAGGTATTTCTGTCAGCTCTCTCAGCTGTAGCGGCGTATATATAACGCGCTCTGGGTGTCTGTGTGTGAGACTCAACTGAACGCAGCCCTCTTGTGATGAAGGCACTGATAGACCTTCACACAGGTGATTGTGATGAAGGTTTAATTACAGGGGTCTGTCTGGACACGACAAGACTTGCTTATTTACGTTTAGGGATTTGTGTCAGAGCTCACACACAGTCTCCATTCCATTAAACATATTTTGTCATAAAACTTTGCTTTGATGGGATTTTTTTTTTTGAAACCCCAGCATTTATTATTTATTTATTTGTATTTTTTTAAGAAGCAAATGCATTTTTAACCTATGAGCATGCAAACAAAACCTTAAAGGGGCATTTTCATTTTATAGTTCAAATCTACATTAAGTGACATTTCATTTGAGACTTACTAATAGCCTATAAAAAATTAGAATTAAACTTTATTTGCACAGTGCTCAATTCTTAATATTAAGCCTAAAATGTGTTTTAATGTAAGTATTGATGAGGATTATATAAATAACATGCAAGATGTTTTAGCACTGCATTTACACTGAACAATATACAACATCCAGAGCCTCGGGAAATCTGATTCTTGCAAACCGTTTGTTATTCTAAAATATATATTGCTGAATTCTGCAATTGGCCAATCAGAACCAAGTATTCAAGACAGCTGTGAAATAATGAACTCTCTGTTCAAGTCCTAATGGCTTTTCCTGTTTAACATGAGATAAAACATTGGCTGAGGTATTTGTGTGTATCTAAGAGGGTGTGTGTGTGTGTGTG
>JAUYWG010000064.1:15450387-15461595 GCA_034779775.1 Enteromius afrohamiltoni | reverse complement strand
ACTTTTAAATACTTTTTAATAAGCAATATGTGTCTCTCTATATATCTATATAGTTGTCTATATATATATATATATATATATTGTTTTTTCAGTCTATGATCTTAATTTTTATTAAGATGGGGGAATTTTTGTTTTGATTTTTAACCTGTATTTTGCACTGACAAAATGAATAAATTACCTGTACATTTTTTATTTTTAAGGTATATAAACACGTATGTATGAATATAATATTACATGTTTTTGTAATATGTGCTTTCTGAAGCCTTTTACCTACCTAGCATCTGTGACTGTTATAATTATAGTAGTACATTCAGTCATCCCTCCATATGCCTCTGCTGTAATATAACCAAAGCAGTCAAACTCCAAATAAACCATAATCAGATGCATAATGGTGTATTGCAAAACAGACATTTTATTTTGTTTGCAGGGCATGCACCGCTCGTGAGTTACTGTGACAAGTCATAGAAAGTCTCCCAGTGTTTTGTTTTCCCTAGCCAAGGCCTTCTGTTCTTAGCACAATAAATCAAACCCAATTGGATATCATTCATCGTTAAGTTACGAGTCATTATGTTCCACTCAGATTCATTCATTAGACACAGTTTTCGCTTTTAGACACTTTCCCCCCGGTTCTGTTATTGTTGCCCCTTTGGAGCCAAGGGAGATAGTATTTATCATTGAATGCCAAGCGAACAAATTCAAAAAAAAAAGAAAAAGAGGAGAAGGAAAAGAAAAGGTTGAGGGGGCCCTTCTCAAGTTTTCATTTTTCCAGAATGTGTGTGTTTTTGTTGTCTTAAGTTTTCCTTGGTGGCGGTGAACAAAGTGTTCCTCTGTGGAGCGGGCGCTGGGGCTCGCAGACACTCTGTCTGTACTGGGAGTTCCTGTTCCCAAGTCCAAAACCCACAGACCCACAGCAAAGAGGACAAGGTCAGCTTTTGCTCTCCAACATAAGAGGCGCATTACTGCAGACGAGTTGCAGCCCTTGGCAGGCGCAGATAAGTGCGTGTGTGTGTGTTTTGATGGTGGATGGTTAAATGGTGCTTTTAACTATCCAAATACTCACATTGCACTTGTAAGTGGCTGAAATGGACAGTTTCAATCAACCGCTTTGCACATGTGAATGTAATTTCCACCTGTCTTGTGTGTTTCCATCAGATTTTACAAAGTACTTTGCTATTATTTCTGGACATAACCATATCAGGTTATTTTTGTAAGTAACTCGTAGCGCTATTTAAATACCGTGGTATCAGAGATGTGTGCCTTATGTCTTCCTGAATTTGAATCAAGCTAACAAATTGGATGCAGAAGCAACGTTTAGCAAGATTTATCAAGAGAAACGTTGAATGTTGTCTTTTTAGGCCTTAAGACTGATTATATATATATATATAGATTATATCTGGTCTTGTTAAGATATATAGCAGAGTATCATTAGCATAAAAATGGAAACTAATCCAGTATTTTATAATAATATTACCAAGGACATGTATTTTGAAAATAGCAGAGGACCTAGGACAGATCCTTGTGGTACTCCATACTTTACTTGTGATAAATGAGATATACTGAGAAAACAATAAAGATAATGACAAAACATAAGTTACAAGAAAAGATATGTAATGATAGAATGAAAAAATATTATAATATAATATAATAGTATGCCAAATAAAAAAGAAAACTTACACAGTTTTCACTTGCATATAACATATACATATGCACCCTGTAAAAGAATGACATTCTATATGTATTCTTATTTAAAAGCTGTTTGTGATGAGCTTTGATTCATCATGTAACCTTATCATCATCACCTGTATTTGGTGCTTATCAGTGTATTTCAAAAAAACAAAACAGAATTTACTGCTTTTTATAGGTTGGCATATTAACATTATATCAGTTAGTGAAAATGACGTTATTTAGCTGTAAATTTGACTTAAACCATAAAACCTAAAATATTGTTACATATTATTTTGTATAGTGCAGTTTTCGCATACATATGATACGCACCTACCCCACAATCCTAGTCTACATCTTTCTGTCCATTTTACCTAATTCTACCCATCACATAACATACACATGCCTAAGTCCATTTTTGAGTATCAATATCACAAGTTTAATTTTTTTTATTTGCCATGCTATATATACACGTTTATGAGATATACTCATAGAATGATAGCTATAATGATAGAATGAAAGATATAGTAATAGATATAGAACACTTCATTGCTCATGGATATGTTAACTATCAAACTGTAAAGAATACACGTTTACATCTACACTTTTGGATTTTCCAATTTTTGGATTTTAATTTTCAAGGTAAATGTAGAAATGAGTAGTTATGATCAACTCTGCACCACTAAGCATTTGCTAAGCTCATCTTATGTCCATCCATGCCTGTTTTCTTTTTTCTCCACACACATTCCTAGGGTTCGGTCAGGATTATCAGGTCTGGATTCCAGCCGTGGTCAGACATCATAAAAGAGGTTGAAGAGCATCAGTGTAAGAGATTAAGAGAAAAACACAGAGGGCCTGTTATCAGATGAGAGCGTCACAGGTCCATGGTGCGAGCCTTTGATGTTCAGGGTCCTCGTAAGACATCGTAACTCTCTCATCCATCCGTCTGCACTGATGTGCTACAGCCCTGCTGAGGTTTCCTGATGCTCAGTCAGCTCAACTGCAGAAAGTTTAAACAGTAAGAATTTGGGGTTTTATTGCATTTGGCTCTAGAGCCAAAACAAACCAATTTATCTCTTCATTGATGTTTCGATTTACGTCATTTCGCTGATGCAAATTCCTCCTTAGATTGGGATGTAATGGGGATAAGAAATGTATTGATGTATTAGGATATTCGTACACAAGCCGATCTACTTCCACACCAGAGGAAAGAAGCATCATAACTGATGGAAGTTTTCTCCTTGACACTGAAGAGTTTAAATTGAGACCTTTGCTGAAGCTGATATTTCTTTTAGTGTAACCTGATATTTGTTGCTAGGCGGTTGCTAGGGTGTCCTGCGTGAGCTAGGTTTTTGATAATCTGTTGCTAGTGATGTTCTTGAAGGTTAATTGTTAAAGTTAGCAATCTTTATTATTATATTGTTGTTAGGATGTTTTAGGTGGTTGCTAGGTCATTGCTAACGTTCGAATTGGTTGCTAGGTTGTTTGCTCCACAGTTATATAGGTTTCGATGTTGTTCTAGGTGGTCACTAAGGCATTGGTAAGTAGTTTCTAGGGTGTTCTCAGTGGGCTAGCTTTTGCTAAGCGGTTGTAATGCAATAAAAAATATTTCCCAGAATTTATATATTTGGCTACATTCTTTTTTCAGAAGATCTCATGTTTTTGACATGAAACCTAATTTAGAATTTGCACTCTTAGAAAACTGTGACTTGGGTGATACTTTTGAAAAATGTCCACCTTTATTTAAACCTAAAAAGTGAATGTGAAAATGACATGAACTTGGGACCTTTTGTGTGTAAGGCAAGTGCATATTGGTACATAAAGTGTACATATGAGTACCTGACGTTAAAACGTTAAGTGTACATTTTAATACCTTATACTAGTACCAAATGTGTACATGCCCAAAGTGTACGTATTAGTGCTTAAAGTGTAGAGATTAGTGCCTAAAGTGTACATATTAGTGCTCAAAGGTGTATTTATTGGTGCCTAAAGTGTATATGCCTAAAGCGTACATACTAGTGTCTAAAGTATATTTATTAATACCTAAAGCGTACATCCTAATACCTAAAATATATATATATCAGTGCCTAAATTGTACATACTAGTGCTTAAAGTGTATTAATTAGTGCCTAAACTGTACATACTAGTCCCTAAAGTGTATATATTATTGCCTAAAGCGTACATACTAGTACTTAAAGTCTACATATTAGTGCCTAAATTGTACATACTAGTACCTAAAGTGTATATATTAGTGCCTAAATTGTACACATTAGTGCTTAAAGTGTATTAATTAGTGCCTAAACTGTACATACTAGTCCCTAAAGTGTATATATTATTGCCTAAAGCATACATACTAGTACTTAAAGTCTACATATTAGTGCCTAAATTGTACATACTAGTACCCAAAGTGTTTATTTATTCATGCTTAAAGTGTACATATTACTGCTAAAGTAAATGTATTAGTGCCTGAAGTGTACATACCTGAAGTGTACATACTAGTGCCTAAAGTGAATTTATTAGTGCCTGAAGTGTACATACAGTACCTTTTGAAAAGTACCCTTTTTCTGCGAATGTGCTCGGCATCTCAGCATCACTCTGAAGTGTTCATTGTGGTCTGTCTGTAGTTTTGGCCACGAGCTGCACTATACCTCAGGAGTTCACCAGACCTCTGAACTGATCCAGAGCAGATAACTCACCCGTATATCAGCAGCAGGCAGAGACTAGTGGAGTGCAGCTTGACGTTATCTCTCTGTGAGTGTGTCTGGCCTCTTATCCGCCTCAACGGCTAAAATCTCACATCCCAGAGATGCTTTCAGGCAACAAATTCAGTAATTTACAGTTCATGCACCCATCGAACAGCTATGTAATCACACAGAAAAACTTTGTTGTTTTCAAAATGTAATTTAAACTAATTTGCTCAAAGAACTAGTTCAAGTGAATCAGGTGTTGTGCAACAAAGAGTTTTCCCATATTAAGGAAAAATCATCCAAAGTGGATGCTTGCCAAGTGATGCAAGATCAGAAATGACCCCTACAGGCATGAAGAGATAGGAAAAAAAGTCACTCAAATGGAAAAAACAGAGCTGAAGAAGAATTAAAGGCTTGGGTCTTTCATTCTGAATGTTCAAAAGTCCCCGAAGTGCACTATAATGTAACTATTATCATCACCTTCCACCAGATATCATTAATTTCTTGGGGCTGTTGAAACACTCCCAGAACACAGATGGAAACACAGATGGAAAATTCATACACTTTTATTTTTGCTTGTTAATTTTAAGTGTAAAGGTATCATTTTCCATAAAAACTGTATTATTGAGGAAAAAATGGCTGTGATGTGATGCATTTGGAAAGAAATCCATTGTTGTATTTAATGTGAAATTCAACTATTAATTAAACAATTGACCATATTATTATTATTTACATTATATAATTATATTTTAAATGAAAATCAAAGATATTTTAGATTATTAATTGTAATTCTTGATTACTTTACAACTGGAAAAGGATTATATAATCACATTCAATAATTGTTGAAATTAAAAAGAATTTTGTATTTAAATCCTAATTTTTCATCATTATAAATTCTAGAATGTTTTACATAAGTATATGTCACAGGCACGCCAGGCTCTGCCCCCACCTACTCACAGTATACACTCTCTCCAGAATTCTGATCACTGACACCTGACAATCATCACCACACTAACCAAGAGCACTTCAAAACCAGCCCCCACACCACAGTCAGCGTCCGTTCTCGTTTGCACAAAGTTAGACTAATTCCCTTGCTCGCTGCACCTTACTATTGCTAAGATACTCACCTTGTACTTACCTTCATGCTCTCCTTCGTCTCCAGGACTCCAAGCCTCCGTGGTGTCCTCGTCTCCACGTGACTCCATAGTCTCTGTGTTGCTCCATCGTCTCCAAGTATCTGTTAAAAACAAAGGACTGCAAACTTTCTAAGAACCAGATTACTCACCGGATTCCCGGTCCCGGTCTGTTTATCACTTACCCTCCTTGTTGCGTCCTCTTCCATAACAGTATATTTGTATAATAGTTATTAAAAGAAATTAAATTACAAATAAAGCTAACATGATTAGCAGTAATCCTTCGTCATTATTAACTGTAAAAATATTTAGACACTTTAATAATTAAATATATAGGTCACACTTTACAATAAGGTTCATTAGTTAACAACATTAGTTAACATGAACTAAGAATGAACAATACTTCAACAGCATTTATTAATCTTAGTTAATGCTAATTTCAGCATTTACTAATGCATTATTAAAATCCCAGGTTGTGTTTGTTAAAAATACGAATAAATACTGTAATAAATGTATTGTTCATTAAGTGTTCATGTTAGTTAATTCATTAATGTTAACAAATGACACCTTATTAAATTATATTTATTTATTTAATGTATACAGTATTTTATTATTAATCATATAACATACTAATATAGCATTATATAATATTGTTATTAATTGTTTAATAATTTAACAAGTATTTTATTAATTATTTGTATTATTATTTCTGAATTGATAACATACTTGTTGTTAACATAATTGTTTTAACAATCATTATATTATTACAATTTATTAGTTTTAATTTTAATTGAGTTTTATTAATAATAAATCTTGATTATTTGTAATGTATATATATATATATTAATAATAAGTCTTACTGTAATTATTACCATTTGTCAGGTGAATTGTATGCCACTTATAGGCTTGTGTTTAATGATATGGAAATTAACTGATTTTAAATTGACCTCTAAAGCCACTTTTTGTAACTACCATAAAGATGAACTCTCCAGGCTTTTCCCTTTTGATTGTTGACTTAGACAATGCTCAGGACTTCAGCTGGCGCGGGTGGGGTTTCCTCAAGACACACATTCAAGAGCTGAGGGGGAGCTGAGCGTCTGCTCCACATCCTCCTGAGTCAGAGATCTTACAGCTGGACCCGACAGGTCCTTGTTACTCAGCCCACACAACACTACAAACACACAACACCAAACATTACATCACACACAACACTCACAATCTGGAGCACATCTGAACCGGGTATTTTTAGCTTTGTCAGCTGTCCGAATATCTATCGTTACTGTTATTAAATCACTCAGCAATATTAGTCATGGTTTACTCAAGTAATCCACCTGAACGTTGAAGCTTATTAGCAGAAATTTCCAAATTACACTGCAACAAAATTGTTGATTAAAATGTAATAGTCTATATATATTGTGGTCTATTCCCTGTGGTCCAGGGTCACATATTAGAAGGATTTCTGAAGCATCACCTGACACAGTAATGGCTGCTGAAAATTCAGCTTTGCATCACATGAATAAATTACAGTATACAACATATTCAAATAAAAAACAGCTATTTTAAATATACAATTTTTGTTTCTGTTTTTGCTGAATTTCAAATCAAATAATGCTATGTGATGCAACACATTCAAAACCAGTCAGAACATAGCACTTTCATGGAAAAGATAGCTTTATCGCTTATCACTTTATCACATCGATTTTGTTACGCCATGGTGTAAAATCATAAGTCTACAGCTGAAGATGTGATCTTCTCACCCTCAGTATATATTCGTGGACGTCTGATCTGCACTGATTCTGAGCTACTTTCACAAATGCCTGGTCAAGCAATCACAGTGACAGGTTCATATTTTGCATCTCACTGACGGGACCATATGTGGATTTTACATTTACAGGCATCGCGTTGGAAATCAGAATGCATGAATGCGCTTTAAGGGTTTATATAAATGGTCCTCGGAAAGGGCACATCTGATATCCAGCCGTGTTTATTTGAGCCTCATGTGCTGGTGGATTGGTGCTGTTCGGGCATGTTTTTTGACAACAATACCATCATGCGGTGGATATTTTCTAAGGCTTGTTTGTTCCAGATTCTTTTGTCTCCATGGATAAAGCCTGTGCAGCTAAATGCAGGTACTGGCTTGATTGTGAAATGTAAATCGATCACTTCCCATTTCTGTTTTGTTTTGGGATAGGCCTTGATATCGTGATAGATTTGGCAACAGACTCGATTTCTTCTGAAGGGGATTTTAAGCATTACTCGATCTGGAGATGACGGGTCCAGTTTGCTTGGTTTTGAATCTGTTGAGTGCTGAAGCAGCTAGGATTTGACTCGAACTTTAGGTGTGTGCACTAAAACTATTCACATTGAGTGCTACATTAGCTTTTGCTCATTTTCAAACATAAACTTGACATCCTAACAGTAAAAGTCCTGTTATAGTCCTTTACTTTTCACAATGCTCATGATGCTGATGTTTATAATATCTTAATAATTTTTTGCCTTATAGTCGCATATAGCAGATCAGAGCTAACAGATCAATATTTCACCATATATGAATATGCTGTATATATGTAGACAAGGTTAAACACAATTATATATCAAACTTCATATAATGAGCTGTGCAACAGCATAGCTAAATTTTACGAGAAAATACTAAATCAGACAGCTGAGATTTACAATATAGCATAGGTTACTTACTGCTTAGTATGTATTGCTATTATGTGAATGTACAGCCTGATCTTGTGGCAATTCGTACATATTTTACGAGGTGGCTAATTTGTACGAATTTGTATGACCTCACTCATACGAATACATACGATTTATTCTAAATCGTACGTATATTATGAGATGCCAATTCGTATGAATTTGTATGAATTACCTAAACATAACCCCGCCCCTAAACCTACCCATCACGTGGTTTTAGACAAATCGTACGAAATCGTACGAGTGAGGTTGTGCGAATTAGTATGAATTGGCACAAATTTGGCACCTCGTACGAATATGTACGAATTGCTTGTGAGATTGTGTTGGAATGTACTGTGTGTATTGGGATAAAGTTGAATAAGCTATATTGTATATCCAGCTTGCATGTTTTACATGATAGAATTTTTTTATTTAATGCAAATAGTTTATTTTGGTATCTGCAATGAAGAGGCCTATTCATGTAAATGACATGAGTTACAAGTGACATGAGTTATGTAATCGGATTACTTTTTCAAGTAACTAGTAAAGTAATGCATTATCATTTTTTATAGGTTTTTTTAAGTACTTTTACGAATAAGTAACTCAATTAACTAGTGATGCATTAAGTAATGTTTAATGTTTTTGTTATTAAAGCAATTCTTGCCTAGGTGACAAAAAAAATCATATAATGCATTGCTTTTCATAAAAAATACGACTAAGATATAACATTTTTCATGGAGTAGCGCAATATTGTAATGCATTACTTTTAAAAGTATATCCCCAACACTTTATAAAGCTAAAGCTACTCTTGTGATACACTGATATTGTTTCTTGCTTTACAGCAAATCTATAAATGGTTGCTGTGCATCAACGATTTATTATTTTATTGAAACAGTTCATGTCTGACAATTTCTTTCTGCTCCTGGGGTTATATTAACAGTGGCTAACCAATCACTAGTCATGTGTGTTAAAAAAATCACTCTCCATTATGATTTGTAAGCAATATAAAATAAGTTAATGCAATAGCAGTGAAAACATCACAACAGCCATAAACTTGCTAGAAGGTGGGAAATTAAAGTAATTCATCCTGGAGGACCGACTTCATTAGTAGGCTAAAAATAATCTCTTTTCTTAGATTGTGTTTCATTAGACTTAATGACAATAGTCACCCGCTTGCTTGGTGTAAGAAAATCAGTCATATTCTTACAAACTGATTAGTTTAAATTGCAAATTGAAAAATGGAGTGTATATAGGCGTTAATGTTTGCTTGGTTTAAATTAAATCCCTTATGAAATAATATGTTAGAAATAAACATCAGCATGATAATGCTAAGTAGCTGCCGTTTTTAATATCCAAGATTTTAGCCTAAAATCCGTAGATAATGTTCGCAACGTGCATGTTCTCTTGAAACATAATGTCTGTAAATATCTGTACTTTGTCCTGGAGTTATGAAACTCTCACATGGATGATGACTATCTTGCAGGTCATCAAATCAAGTGACATCAACAGAGGCAAAAATTCAGGAGCTGGCGTATGATTGTGTTGATATCGCCTGTAATTGATTTAAAGGCATGTGAGCGTCCTGTTCTCATCACATGACAGATCAGACATCTTAGGTTAGCAAAAGATTGCAATGATATTTGCCAAAGAAGCAAGCGCAAACATGTCTAGCTGTTCGGATTTTTTCCTTCCCCTTTTTGTGCGAATATATGATTTGACACAAGTATTGTTTTTGGCTGGTAAGCTAATCAGATTCATTCAGCTACTGACATTTGGACTATTGACATTAATCTTCATTTATTCTTTTTTTTTAACATACTATATTAATTAGTTACTCTATTGCATTTCTGTGATCTGCAGATTTAGAATGCATGTTGCTATAAAAAACCAATGTATACAAGTGTCCTTCACCTCTGAAAAATCTAACTAATTGCTAAAGTATCTATGTTTTGGAATATAGTTTGGTTCAGGCTGGTTATTAGCTAGCTAGGTTCCAAAAACCAACTTCGAACACCTTAATTTGATATTACCAGCTGACTGGAATCCAACTACCATCTTAAAGGGACATTTCAAATTAAATAATAAAGTTAAGGGATTCATTCATTCATTTGTTAGTTTGTTCGTTCGTTTCCGTTTACAGGAGCTGCTGCATTAGTGTGAAGACAACAGAGATAGAGAGAGACTAAAGAAGATAATGTACTTTCTTTGTAACCTTGTCAGATCTGTCCTCGAGCCATGGTGATGGTAGTCTTGTGAGGAAGAGGTCTGATGTGACGCGGGGCATCAAAAGTTCAATGAACATGTGACAAAAGCAAAGTTAGAGCGATTTTGAATTACGTTCTTGCAAACTGAATTAGAAGCAGGTTCTGTCACATGTTTTCCTGATGACTGAAAGAAACTGGACAAGAACATTTACAGGATGACTTAGAAGCGGATAAAGGAAAAGCCACATATCTGATTTCATGTCACCTATAAAACATATTTGCCATATAATGTGCAATGTTTTGTTCTGATTATTTTATGCCATAATGGTGCACAAAAAGTCATATTTATCTGAACTTCCAGAAAACCACAAGGTATGTGAACACCTGTATGGCATCATAGGGGGTCCTGAGGGCCGAAGCTGTTCAGTTGTGAGGTGTGTCACTGTGAACACCTGGAATAATGCTTCCATGAGTCAGATCATGGAAAGATTAACCCACACAGCATGAAAGAGACAAGTGTTTTTCCAAAACCTTTCAATAGGGTGAGTGGTCACACCAGGCCTCTACTTGTACTTGTGTCATTTGTACACATAAAGAAATGTATAGTACATTTATCATTTTTACATATTAAATATATTTAATTCATTATTATTTCTATATATATATATATATATATATATTAATCAATATCTCTCTCTGTAATCGTGTAATGTGTAAATAGCACATTTTCACATATTTAAATATATATTACATTATTTTGTAGACTAAATATTCTACATTTTGCATGTATACTGTGTGTATTCATTATATATTTATTTATAACATGCATGTATATATTTAAAT
>JAUYWG010000064.1:15432269-15450287 GCA_034779775.1 Enteromius afrohamiltoni | reverse complement strand
AAATTATTATTATGTATGCCATATGAATGTTGAATAGTACATTTTCCCAAAAACAAACAAAAAAACATTTATTTTGAAAAATCATTTGATATCGGGTCAAGAATGTTTGTCAAATAAGTAATAGTAGATCATTTTTCAATGTTAGAGTTAAAAGCCATTTACTGTAGTTCAAAATTAGATCCAGTGTTTAAAAACCTGCTGGTTTGCGCAACTCCTGTGAGTTCCCACTGTGTAGTGTGAGGTTGCTGAGTAATAATCCAGTAAAGGACTTGCACATGTGTGAGAGCCAGCCTGGCTTTGCCATAGTGGCCCCTTCAGAGACCCCAGAGTCTTCAAAGAAATTGGCAGCAAAGTGAGATCAACATAGGGAGGAGGTGTAACATTTGAGATTTGTTTGGGAGCTGAACAGGTTCACAAGGACAGGTTCATGTGTCCACAAAACCACTGACTTCCAAAAGAGGACGTTTCATTTCATTGTGTCGTTCCCACATATTCTGACCACTTCATTTCCATGACTTTTCAAGTCGGTTGTGACTAACTTTGAAGGCTGGATAGAAGTAGAGTCTGTGACTTTTAAATTAATTATAGTAGTTCATACAACTTGCTCTTTCCTTTTTCCGTCACAGTAAACTGCAAACACATTTGCAGCATGAAATACTTAAACTGCACTTTGATGAGCCCCCACAATGCAAGTTAACTGTGGGAACGAGTCAAACTATATTAAAACCGGCTCTTTGCATCACCCATGACCATGTTTAACTGTAATTTCCCTTTAACTGTTAATTCAGATTAAAAAATCAGCATGCTTTACTTACAGCGCAGCACTTTTCAGGAGATTTCGGTACGAAGTGTTCTGTTAATGTGCTGTTAAGGGCCTTCTCGTTTGCATACCATTACAAACACTATGCAAATGTAAACACTGGGCTAATTGTTATTCAATGAAAGTGGTAAAAGCCTGGGACAGTTCACCCAAAAATCAAAATACTATCCTCGGTAGTCTTGTTTTGGACCCCATTGACTTTAATGGCATTGTTTGTCTTCAATAAACATCCCACAAAAAATAGAGTACATGTGAATTATGATTTAATTTTCATTTTTGCACAAACTATCCCACCAGTATGGATGCCAAATAGATACAGACCGTCACTGAGTTACTCAAAAAGTGTAAATTTTATTTTTTTGTACAAAATCATACCATTCATTTACACTTTGCAATACAAAGTACAATCATATCAGTGTCATATACATTCAAAAAAACAATTACATGGCAAAATCTCTGAAGTTCCTGATGGAAAAAGGCACAAGTATTGCATATAGTCTGAGTGCTGGTTATCTGCTGTTGCGTTATGATAGCACAACAGTTTAAATACTTTTAATTCAAGAAAATGTCATTTTGCACTTGTTCCCTGTTTAAAAACATGGCGTTAATTATTCCTTTGGTCTCAAGCTCATTGGATGGCCACCATCTACGGTGTGAAATGTCAACAAACAAGAAAAAAGTGACCGTTACCCATTTAACATTCAGTCACAAGCATATAAATTATTGCTTTTCAGAGAGAGGCTACATGTTTAAAACCTCCCAAATAGTACGTATCCGTAAACAAATTGTACAGTACACATCAACCCGGCCAGGACAGGGAAATACTGTTGAAATGAAAGGCACATGACGGGCGCGTGAATCTGCATTTACACTGAAATGAAAAGGCTTCTTAGTCAATGAAATTAAGACCACCAGGGATCCAGTAAACAATCTTTTGTTTGGTGCTGTTTCCTTATTGAGGGCGTCGAAGGTTCTCCAGGAACCAAAATCAAAGCAGAAAGGCTGTTTTGGGTCAGTTTTACTTGTTAGCGTGTAGCGTCTTGGTTGGAATCTGATCTCTGAATGACTCCAAAAGCACTTTATGCATTCAGACCCTAGGGCGGTGCATTTTTAAATCGCTTCATATCCAGTTTAGCACGAGTATACTGACAGAAAGAGCATATCCGAGATCACATTCACCATCGGAGGCACTTGTGAATGTGTGTGTGTATATGTGACAGTCTCAGTGTGCAATGCAACAGCCAGATTCCTCATGTTTGTGAAGCAGCGACATGCGAGAGAAGGTTTTGGAGCAGTTCTTGCACTGGTATTTCTTCACGTCTGAGTGGGTTTGCAGGTGAGCTCGGAGATTGGACCGGTCTGCGAATGCACGACTGCAGTGAGGGCACGAAAAGGGCTTCTCACCTATTGAACACAAAAGTCATGTTAGTCCATTACATAAATAGTACTTCTGCACCATGCATTGCAAAGTTTAACACAAAAACTGGCTATATATATATGCAATATTAGCATGCAACAAGAACTTTAGGTGTGCGTTATGGTGTCTCTTCTCACCTGTATGCGTCCTAATGTGTCCCTGCAGCAACCAAGGCCTGGAGAAAGCTTTCCCGCACATTTTGCAAACGCACGGCAGCGTGTGTGTCCTTATGTGCATCTTTAGGGCCCCTAGGCTGACGTATTCCTTCTCGCAGTACTTGCAGCTGAATGATTTCCTGGTCTGTGCGTCACAGTGCAGCTGCTTGTGTTTCATGAGTCCCGAATACGTGCTGTAGGACTTGTTGCACAAACTGCACTGAAACTTCTCAGCATCTGACAGTTTGGTCGACTGTATCCGCTCGTCTTCATCGCTCCTGGGGCTCTCCGAACCACTGTGGTCTTTATTAGAGGACGTGTCGGAGAGGGACGAGGGGTATCCGGAGATGGGGGACAGGTCGCTGGGCAGGGGTGACAGGGGCAGGTTGCTGGTAGTCCACACTGTTATGGGGCTGTACGACACCGGGCTTAACACTTCAGGCTGAGGTATAACAGGCACCGGGAGAGTTTTTAGGACATATGGAGATATAAACACTGCAATAGAAAGGGGAAATGGAATTGCATTAGTTCAATGGGTAGCCTCCTTAACATAAAATACTAGTGCTATATTCTCAAATCTGAAACTATTTCCAATGCATTTCCCTTCTTTTATAGTTATGCATGCCGCTTTTATGCCCATATTTATTAAGAAAACGAGAATTTGTACTTATTTAAGATTGCTTTCCCTAGAGCACTTGTATAGTAAACTCAAGTTAAATGTTATGCACCAACTACTAGTTTGTATTAACATTACATGGAGTTACATTCAGACAGTAATTTCACAACACTGATAGCATGCGCCAAAAAAAACAATCTCACGCATGTGTACCGGATTTTAAAAGAGATTCTTTGGAAACAGTCCTAAAGTAAGATCCAAATGGATGAAATGAAACTGCTATTACATTAAAATCGTTTGGCAATTATTCCGTCTTTATAAATAAAAATATCAAAAGTTATAGTAATACATTTAACTTTTCACTGTTAGAAGTTAGAATCATCAAGTTTATTACCTGTTGGACTCTCCAGTTCACTATAATTCGGTTTCTTGGCAGCATTGAAATGCTTCTTTACTAGGAATGAACGAGGCATCCTGGAATACGTATAAAGTCGACTGGCAAATAAAAAGGTCCTCTTTTCTCTTTTATAAAGTCAAATCACTGTAATCCTTATTGCTCGGTCCGGCAGGGCTTCATCTTCCAGCGCAGACCAGCTCTACTCAAGAGCCTCGGTGCAAAAAACAAGTAAATACTTCCAATCAGGTGCAAAGGGAGGGGCCGAGCGTTCCATACCTGCATATTCATGAGCTCCGGCCCAATCGAAATAGAGGCGTGGTTTGTAGGAGGCGGGGTCTGGAGCGACTATGGAAAGGAAGACAGGTGTTCACGCTAGGTTATGTGTATGGAGGTGAAATAATGTTCAGACTTGTCACAGATGGCCAGAGCACACAGATTGTTGGAATGCCGTTATTATTGAACGTTTAAAGCAGGATAGCCCATTAAAAAGGTTATGATCCCTAAAAGGGAATGCAGATCTTGCTAACACTTGGTCCTGATTGATTTGTAAATATCACAAAAACAACAACATTATAGTCTTTATGTCGGTTTGGTGGGGTTTAATTTTACCTGATGTTTCCCTAAAGTGTAATTTGGTCACCTCTCACAAGCAATTAGGTCAGTTTTAAGATGCGACAGTTTAAAGATGTGTTGTTGTTGTTTTTTTTATAATTTTAAATTAAAATGTATAGGTTTGAATGTAAATCCAGTATAAACGTTCAGGAGTAGTTAACTCACAGTTCACTAGCGCCCTCTTGTGTTCACGCGAGTAACTACTAGTGTAACTTGATTATAGTAGACTAACTCTAGTATGAATACGAGTTACCTCAGACTTGTGAATAAGATTAGTTAGGTCTTGTGCATTTTGTATTATTATTTATGTACCTTATTCCTTGAATGTTCAACGTATTCCTTCTAGTTTGTGGTGTATTTTTAATATAATAAATGCCATTGTGTTTTATATTTTGTTGTCTAAAGCAATAGATTTTAAGTGTGGCTTGAGTATCCAATTACTTTTTGAGATCACTGTATATTCATTGAGCTTTAAAATCGTTTCATTTGCATGCTGATAATCCATTAGCACCTCTTTACATTTAGTACATTCTACAAACGATTCATAATTGGAGTGCTGCTTTTAGAAGTGAAAAAAGACAAAGAGTGTTTTCAGAGTTAATGATGATAGGTTATAATGGCTCAGTAGCCTATAGACCTTAAGGATAGCACCATATTTAATTTTTGACGGGATGGCAACGAGGCTGTGAGAGAACAAAATACAGGACCAATGGCATTGAAATGATATTTGGATTCATTTTGTGTTGAAGAAGCATCAATAAGAAATGTGAATAATAGGTCAAATCAATATGAAGATAAAAGATAACCATCATCACATCATTGCTGTGAATATAAAGCAAGCACCTCTCAATAGGGGCTCTTGTCTTGAGTAATTAAAACAGGCACGCGCTAAGCAGATTTTCTACCTCTTCTGGGGGAGTTTTTAATTGTAAGTCAGATTTCTTATCTGCCAAAACTAATTACAGAAATGGAGGTAGTATCCTTTGTTCATAGCGCCGTAAAAGCAAGGGCGTTCTTTTCTCTGTTCTCAATGACAAGAATAAATTTGTCTGTATTTCTTTCTATTTGACAGTATAAAATATTGTTTAGCACTTTGTTTTATTGCCACAGAATATCCTACAGTGAAATTATAGCTATTGCATTATTTTTGCTAGGCACAAATAGCACAGTATTGCATCTGAATTATTTGTAAACAGTTGCTTGTAATTTGCAATTAATTATGCCAACCTCTTGACAACTGCTTGTACATGCATTGTTGACTCCAGTCACACAGGGCTTGATAAATGTATGGACGAACAGAGGCTGGATTGTGTTTGCTGAGAGAGGCGAAATAAATGTGAGCGCAGCACACTCGGGCTCCTTCACAACCTCTGGTCCAAGAGATCATAGTAACAGTGTTTTAGATAAAGTGCAATGGGAACAGATATCCAGTACTGTATCTGACGACTTAATATATGTTCTATATCAATGTTAATCTGCTGTGGAGACTGTATAAGCAAGTCATTGTAGCAGGCAAGCTTTTATCTAAAGGGATTTACAGTAGTTATTACAGAGACGGTCCCTCCGGAGCAACCCGAGGTTAAGTGCCTTGCACAAAGGCACAATGGTGATCGCTCATGGATAACCTATTGTGGGAGTCAAAACTGTAACCTTTTCAATATCAGCCCAGATCTTTAACCACTACACCCTGCATACTGGAAATCAATAGAAAATCTAGCAGAAAGGAAAGAGGCTGTTAGGCAAAGTTAACATAGCCTAATTATTCCTTTTCTAATTTGCATTCGCATGTCAGTGATGGGCAAAATCCAGACACACAAGAAAAGATGATAGAGAACCTGCTGGCAGCATGCTATACTTAGTGAAATAGCATGCAAAGCTCTCTCTTTCCCCTGTGTGAACTCCTTGTTAAAACTGCAATGCAATTCGTAATGTTGTGTAGAAACATCGTTGGTTATGTAAAGCTTTCTGGGAATGTTCTCGTACAGCCCGTGGGTTCCTCTGCCTCCTTTACCAAATAATACCGCATTGAGAATCACGCACATGATGGAGCCTTAAAGTGCCACCCTCTCTTGCGTTTGTGCACCGCGTCTTTTTCCCCAATGCTTTGGTTTTCAGTAATAAATATTCTGCTAATATATTCAGATTCAAATGGACAGACGTTTAGCGTCAGTGAACAATGAAGGAATGAAGGGGAAGAGTAGAGAGAGAGACGTAAAAAGCGCTTGCGATTAGCATAGGCACGTTCGGTTCGCTTAGCGAATCGGTTCAGTTGGGCGGTTGAAATGAACCGGTTCAAAACACGAAAACTATAAACATGGAGTCATCGCTCACAAATGTTTGCGGATGAAAGGTTGTTTCAATTTGACATTGAATTTATGGATAATCCCTGAGTTATTCTTTATATCGGGTTGTTTTGTATGTCATCCACCACCTCAAACATAGTTCTGTAGATAGAAGTAGAAGATTAATGCATTCTGCACATTATATCTTATATATTGCTATATTCCCTGCATTAACCTAGTAAACCAATAATGGAAGCATGCTTTTATGAACGTATCCGTAAAATGAAAATTGTTAATGCAGTATGTTTTGCACATTTTAGAATACTCAGATAGCTTTTACATTTGGCAAATTGTGCATGAGTGTTCAAAAGTGACCCAATTTACCTGCCTTCACCCTACATAGGCGGTGCACTGCATGCGTCCTAGTGCACTCAATGTGTTATATTGATTTAGTGTGACAACTGAACTGTAAGTAGTAGGGTAATGTCAGTGGTTTTTACTTCCACTGTTTGACTCATAGACTGTAAAAAAGTTTAGACATTTTACTCAAAACCGCATTAAAAATGCAGAGAGATAAAAATAATAATATAACACTGAAACAGGGCGTTGTCTAATTACACATGGCACATAGCCTAATTAGGTCACCTGTGTAGCATGCTATTAAAAATATTAGTAATATAAAAAACATGCAATATATATTGCGCAAAAGTGTAGTACAGTGCCTTTTTATCTCGAAGTTCTTCCACATGCGAGTGATTCCGCTTTCACGCGCTTTGCGAATCGGTTCGATCGAATCATTCAGAAGAACCGGTTCAAAGAACCGTTCGTCGCGAATCGGACCTCGCTACTTGTGGTTTTCAGCCGGTCATTATTATTGCTCAGGATGCCTAGCGACAGCAGAAGATATGTAGATGGAAAACTGCATGGCTCGGATTGCGGAGGATGCTGGAGAACAAGACGACAGATGCGTCTCTCCTGCTTTGGGGATATAAACTAAGAGCAAGTTTAAAGGACTCGCTTTGGTGGATTTTGCCGAGCGGTTGCGGATGGACACTGTGCATTAGTGGTCGTTATGATCCGGAGGCTGATCGTCACTCGTTTTCACATAGACAGTGATGACAAATGCAAGAGGGATGGGGGAATTGTGAACTTGAACGAGTGGAACCAATTGCAAATTACCACCTGTTAGTTGAATATCAGGTAAGCATTCATAACTAGTAGTAATGGCACTTCTATTCAATGCATCACAAGAGATGCACATATTTTAATTGACCAAACATTTGTATTTGATCAGCTTTACTAATAAGTGTTTCAAAGCAAATTAGTCACCATTCAAACAGATGTAATTAACTAAGGCAGAGAGATCCAGAATCTCACTGAACACCAAATGATCTAAAAACGAGGCTTTGTTGCTTAAACTTGAGAAAGCAAATGAGTGTGCGAAGCCTTTGATGCTGCATTAGAGATGCTGGAGCACAGAACATTTTGCTGTGTCAGATCTTCCATTCACATCAGGTGCAATATAGCACATACCTCCTTATGCTAAACATTGTCTATCAAATTGTTCTTGGGCTGGCAGCCCTTCAAAGATGAGTCTTTAGGGACGCCTATCATTTTTAATTAAGGGTTTGCATGCCCTCAAGCACCTCATTTGTCCTCAGTTTAAGATGATTGAATAATTCATTTAAATAAACATAAACAGCTTGTTAATATTTGGCATGCAAACATCTCCCAAAGAGATTTTTTTGTGTGTTAAGCTGCTTTGAAACAATATGCCGAAAGCACTGACTTGACTTTACATTACAAGTGTCAGACGGTCAGCTGTCATCTTTTTTTGTTGCGACCCATCTGTGATTGTGTTGCATGCATCTGCATTCATATCCATTATATCAATTACGTATTTCTCTCACTCTACTAAGCAAGTAACTAGAAGCAAGAGCCGCCTGCATTCTTCAACATGAACAGGCCAGCATTATCATAATGTTTTGCCAGCGTGATCTACGACAGATTGCTCATTACGCACATACACCCTATAGTGCCTCATTAACACGAAACACTGTTTAAATATAGTGATAATGGTTGGCCGTGTCGAGGGAGGAGTGACTGTGCTATGTCTGTTGTTGACTCAACCTGAATGTGACCTGTAGACAGCTGGTGAATGTCTTATGGCTTTCCCTTACCTTTCCCTTTCTCTTATCCTTCTTAAGGCTGTCCTGCGCTTTATGCAACAATAACAATAGGAAGGTACAGTAATCAGCCGAACCAGAAAAATATATGCAGACAGGTAATTAGGGAGTCGAGTTTTTGTCTGTCAAGAGAGCAGGAAACAAAAATAGATTATTATTTTTTTGCAATGAATAAGAGATATTTATTCGTACAAATGATTAAGGTTATATTCTATGAGAGGCATGCTGTTCATGTACCTTTAATGAATAATGTTTGAAATGTCTGTGACAGACCAAAATCAAGGTTCTTTATTGGCACTGATGATCCTCTGAAAAACCTTTATCCTTCTGTTCCACAAAAGAAAACTGCAGAGCAAAAAGGATCTTTTAAAAACTTCACTGAAACCAAGAATGCGTCTTTTATGGCACCTCACTTACCTGAAATCTTTATTTTTAGCAATAACGAAAAGTTTATCCAAGAAATGATTACTTGCTGAAACCTTACTCACTTTTACTGTAGGTCAGTGGTTCCCAACCACGTTCCTGGAGGCCCCCCAACACTGCACGTTTTACATCTCTCTTTTGTTTGTCATGCCCATTTTAGGTCTTGGAGTCTATACTAATGGGGTGATGATCTGAATCAGGTGTGTTTGATTAAGGAAACATGGAAAACAAGCAGTGTTGGGGGGCCTCCAGGAACGTCCAAGATATAAATCATCAGATTTGAAAAAAAAAAATTGTTGCGTCACATGCTCTGCAGTGAATGGGTGCCGTCAGAATGAGAGTCCAATACAATAATCAACAAATAATATAGATTATTATCTATAACATATAACATATGACCTTAGTACATCAGTAAAAGGAATAGTTCACTCAAAAATGAAAATTCTGTCATCAATTACTCACCCACAGTTAACTCCAAACCTGTGTGAATTTCTTTGTTCTGCCGAACACAAAGGAAGATATTTTGAAAAAGGTTCAAACCAGGCTGTTATGGGTCACCATTGACTTTCGTAGTAGGAAAAAATATACGATGGAAGTCAATGGTGACCCAAAACAGCCTGGTTACAAACTTTTTTCAAAAAATCTTCCTTTGTGTTCGGCAGAACAGAGAAATTCCTACAGGTTTGGAAACTCATCTTCATCATGGATAGCCTGAGGATGAGTATATTCTTTAAATTTTGCAATTTTGAGTTAAGTATACCTTATAGTTAACACATTCATGCCCTCTTCTTTGTGCATGTAGCTGTTTCAGACTTACTAGAGAACCACCCCGAGACCCCCATTGCATTGTAAGTGTCAGGATGGCACCAGTCAAATCTTTGCTCGTGCCTGCAGTGCACGGTTTATCGTTTTGTCTCACTTGCAAACGCAGCGGTGGCAGCATTCAAGGTTACCCAGGGTACCCTGAATAGTAACTGACAAGTGCTCTTTTGATCCATTAGGCAGCGGAAGCATCCAGCAGACATTTCTTGTAAAATGTGATGGGACAGATGGTGAGGCTTTTGTAACAGCAGTGATTTCTGTGGAACAAGCTTAAAAGAACGCAGGAACAATGAAAATGATGGGGTGCGTATAAGAGCGATATGATGATAATGGTGCGCTTTGATGCTGGTGCACTCCGGGCTAAATTATAAATAGTGTGTACTTTAATGCAACACCGCCAATAGAAATTTCAATGCATAGAATAGGACAATTGACATGTCAGTCAAAAATGTCTTGCGTGAACATTACTCTGAATTTATGTAACGTGGTTAAAAGTGCATTCGTAATAGCATAGGTTACTGAGACCTGAACATTTCTGCAGTGACTTGGATGGTGTACGTCTAATAAAAAGCAAGAGCAAGACTTGGAAGAGTGGAGGTGGTTATATCAGCAAAAAGAGGAACAACTCACGTATGCCTATGGTTTTGAATGTAAATGTTTAATAAGCACGTATGAGTTGGGATGCATAGACTTTTGACAATGTGGTGAAGGGAAGAGACCTGATTAATCAGACAAACTGTGCATAATTTTGTCACATGACCTTTTTGTTGAAAGAAAATGGCAGTTATACACAGCTGAGTGTGTTTGAATGATGCACACACATTTTTTTTTGCATGATGTACATTTTTGACATTCATAGAAACTTCTAAGATTTAAAAAATATTTAATAGGGGTGTGACGAGATCTCGCGAGACGCAACTGGTCACTATCCTCCCGATAGTGGTACGATGCTCCACAACAAATCTTCGACAAGAAACTGCTGCCATGTTCTGTTTATGTTTGTGCTGACACAAATTTCAAATGGTTTACAGTGGTCGCTTTATCGCGTCCAGTGTAGGCAGACTTAAGGCCACGTCCACACAGCTTTCAAAGTATACTCAATCGTGGATTAGTGCGGACGGACCAGCTCGATACATGTGCAATGCCACCAACTGACCTGGACTCTTTCAGCATTCTTCTCGCGCATACACAGACAGTCCATGTGGTCTCAAAAAATCATCCTGCACGCGGATGATGACGAAAATGACGTAATGCAGATGGCTGAAGTTTGCCGTAGGCAAGTTTGTTTAGGTACTCGGCCCGACTCTGTTTTCTGAAGCTTTTTTGAAAAAATTGCTTACCCTGCTTTTAAAGGAATATCCGTGTTACTTGTTTTTATTTATTTATGATTAATTACTTGCCTGTCAGTTTTAGGCAAAATAATTTGCATTGTTCACATGTTTTTACTGCATGTAATTCATTAAAATAGTTTAATAAAAAAAAGTTGATTGCAAAATGCACCTACATTTTTTAAAAATGTTTTTGTTGAATAAAATAAAAATTTTCCCAATGTATTTTATCATTGGGGATTTATTGTTAAAAAAGTCTAAAAATCTCGCCTCGTTCTCGTGAACCCAGTGTCTTGTCTCGTCGCGTCTCGTGCGATTAGTGTCTCATCACACCCCTAATATTTAAAGAGTTCGCTCTTCCTCAATAATAATAAAAATAATAAGCGAGTTTGGCGTGCTGTTGGGGGCGAGCCGGGGGTTGAGCCCTAATAATGATAACCCTAGCTAGAGCGAGGCTCGAGGCCGGCTCGAACCCTGCGAACGGAGGAGAAGGGGAAGGTGGAGGGGATGTAAAGTGAGATACTGAAGGGTAGGAATCAGGTTTATTTATAGTGGAATTAGTGGCCAGATTAGCTAACTATGGAGGCGGTAATAGTTAGCTGATTGTCGGCAGCTGGGTTGTTTTTTGACCACCTATTAGTTAGGTCCTATGACGTTAGTCAATGTATTAAGTAACCATAATCAATACATTTGTTACAGTATTTGTTCATCTTTGTTAATGTTACAAGAGTTAATAAAATACAAGAGTTCATTGTTAGCTCATCTTAGTTCGGGTCCATTAATTAATATTAAGAGGTACAAACTTTGTTTAAATAATGTATTAGTAAATGTTGAAATTAACTTAAACTAAGAGACTTGCTAGTTCATATTAACTAAAAAAAGAAATGTAAAAGTGTTGCCAGTAAGACATAAAAATGGGTGAATGTAAAGATTTAAAGAATGTTAAAAAAAAGAAATTGAATGACAATATTACGGATATTATATAAATATATATATAAAAAAACAGATGCAATTTTTTTGGGTTATTGAAATATTCATCAAACTCTGTATGTGTCTACACTATCATTGAGCCGTAAAGTGTGTAAGCATGTGTGTTTCTTTATTCGGATGCAGATTGTCATGGAGCATATGGTTGTTTCAGAATGTGTAGCGTGATTCGCAGTGCATGCAAGGATGGCCAAAGTCGAAAGTGAACAATAGCTTTAGGCAGTCATGCTCATTCATTCTTGTCAAGCGCACACAGTAATAAGCTCAGCCTTTTGTTGGCAGATGATCCTTGTTTCTTGGCTGATACTTCATGTTTTGCAGGTTAGGCTGCTTGGTTTCTAGAAGAGACCCCATTTTGTCATGCTGTGTGGTTGTTTTAGCTGTTTCCTGACCCTTATATTTTATTGGCTTAAAAACGGGTGTTCCCACAAACACAGAACCGCCCCTTGGAATGCCTCAAAATGATGCAGCACCTTTAGAGACGTGATTGGTTTTGGAATGAGGCACTGTTCGCTGTTTCCATCGTCATTAAGCTCAGCGGTGTCCGTGCGGGGTTCGGTGCATTGGGATCGAGCGGCCAGGTGGTGAGAATATAAAGCAATGGGTCATGAATAATAAACTCTCTTTGCTTTCTCATTCACACGTACACTGACGCTCCAGCATCTCATGCACTGCTGAGGGTTAAGTACAGCATTCAAGGGCAGCATGGCAGTTTTTAGCAACAAGCGTCATTGAGTTTTTTCAGCCTCTGTGCACTGGACCTGAGATCTGATCTACTTATTTCTACCTCTGTGTTCCTGTATTTCTTTAGTTCTCTGGAACCTGTCATATCCGTAATGACTGCCTTTTGTAGTTTATAGGATATTGAAATATATTAATATGTTTACAATATATTTACAGCAATTTTATATTTATATCACAATTAAGATCACAAGAGCACCACTTGCACTGACTGATCTTAATATATATCAGTGTCTATGTTTTGTCTCAGGATGCACCCCAGTAATGTTTTTGTAAGCATGTTTATAAAAAGTATAAAATATGCTTAAAATATATTAAATATCCTAATTGAACTATTGCTTAATCCTTGCTTAGTCTAAGCCCTGTTTGTAAACACCTAAATAAACCTATATATTAATATTTGTATTAAAAGTAATAAAAATGACAAAAGCACATAACAACGTTACTAAAAATGTAAGTAAAATTAAATTGAAACTTTAAAACAGAAAAATAAATGCTAATTCAAATTAAAAACTTTATGCTAATAGAGTAAATAAATCATTGGTTAAGTGAACGAAAGAAGCTTTTTGTTTCTGAATGAATCAGTGTTTTGAAAAAATCGGCTTGAATGAATGATTCATATGACTCACTCATAAGGACAGAAATGTGTAAGATGACTTTGTTCCCAAACACCAGCATCTGCCTCTGAAAGCAATGACCGTATTCATTTTGTTTTGTCTGCTCGCTCTGAGGCGCAAATAATTTATTATATGTGAAAATTATTATTTTCTCCGTAGTGATTTAAAGTGCAGGTTTTAAAGGAAAGTTTTGTTTTCTTTGACTCGTTGGATGGAAATAGTGCTTGTTTGCAAATGTTTTATGCAATATTCCAGTTTTTTAAGAAGTTAAATTCACAATTTTGCATTGAAACCTGGCTACAGACAAGCAGAATGACAAAGAGTTGATTTTCCACTGCCTATTTGCATTTATATTTCATGTGAAAAAAATGTTTCATTCGTTTTTTTTTTAAATACAGATAATTTAAGCACTATGACTCATAGTCAACTTATTACAAGGGTACTACCTAGTATGCAGGCGTGAATTCTTTTTCACATCGCACTCAGTGTGAAATGGGTTATGAAAAGTTCATATTTTGGTTTTGGGAGTCCAAAACAAAAGGTTAACATGCATGCAAGCCCCCCCAAAAATAAATAATTATTTTATTGTTTATATTTATATTTAAAATGTTCTTATGTGCATTTATTTGTATCTTTCCAAAGCCCTATGGTGATTGGTTGATTTAATTTAAAGCGTTGTTTGTGAGCTTTTCACACGCCAAAAGCGCCACCTAGTGGTGAAGAATGAATTAGCTTTTTCATTCAGACCAATGCAAAAAGATGAACAACTGGGCGGACAATATGTTAATGTTTCATTTTGACGTCAGCATGAAACAGCTCGTGACTCGTTTTAAAAATGACTCCTTTCAGTGAGTCAGAGTCAGATCTTTTTTTCTGAGAGCCAATAACTTTGCAGGATGTTTACATTCACTTAGAGCCGTGTTACACACTGCATGAAAGAATTTTTAAAAATCCATAGTAGGGACACTTTAAGATTACTTATAATAAAATATCACGATATGCACATTTAGGAAGACATAGTACTTTTTGATAGAGTTTCTATAAGATTTCTGTGCCAGTTGATGCATCCGTAACAAAATTAGGTCCATGCATATAAATATTCATCTCGATTGTCATCAGAAACGTGAGTTATCCGCCTCAGTGGCGCTCAACATGTTTACTAATGTGTGCCAGTTAGTCTCATGTCAACACAGCTAATTTATTCTGTTTTTAATGGGCTGGTCTCGCTGACAATTGAAGAGAGAGTCTGCTAACTCATAAACAAACCAAACTTTGTCTTGGTCTTGAATAAACGATACGGCTCAGTCTGACAGCGGCAGTAATTACCCATCTTTGTTGGTGTAATGAGTCTCATGTGTCCATTAGGTTTCTTCTGGCACCTCCTCGGTACTTTCAAGCACTGCCTCGCCAAAAGTCATCTGTCATGGAGAGAGAGGTCAGGACTTGAGTCTATAAATCTGCCATTTGCTAATTTACTGAGCCTCATTCTCATTGTCGGTGTGGTTTGGTGAGGTGATGTAGGCCAGCGGGTCTCGCCGGTGTATTAACTAATGAGGGCTGAACAGACACCCGCCCAGCGGGTAGGACAAGGTTGCTTTTGGCAATGAGATGTCAGAGCAGGATAATGTGAAAGGATGAAGCTGGGATGAAACTTTAATCAAGCGTAACACCGTGTCCAGGCTCTCTGCAATGACCTTTGCATTGCTCGCCCTTAGCGTGTTCAACAGAGCAACGGTGTCGAGAAAGCTGAGAAACACTTGATCAGGCCTAACAGATCTGAGTCAGTGTGACAGTTCTATCTGGTCATTACTTTGAAGTTTGAGATGAGAGGCTCAAATATGTGTTTTGCAAATCTTAATGTGAAATCTTGTTACGTTGTATTCATAGAGTTACTTAATTGCAGTAGTTTTCAGACTTTGAGGTTGCTCTTTTTTGCTTTGTGAGACATCAATTAATGTCGCTTTAGATGTTTCTCCTACAAATTCTTTGAGAAGTCAGAATTTGGATGTGTTTATATTATATTTGTAAATATTATTTTTAAATATTATTAGATCAATTGTTTTTACAAATACTACCAATTATATATATATATATTTATTATTATTTTTTTATTATTTAACTAAAATCATACTTGCAGGTTTCTTGAGCACAGTTTGAGGCATTGTTTGAGTCTTTTGCTCAAAAGAATAAATGGAATTGCATAAATATGCATGAAATTTGCTCATAAACGTCAGTTTGCTCTCTAGTTAATCTTGAACAAATTGAGATGTGATCACATTTGTAATGCAAACATTCTGGTAATGACATATACATGTATATTATGAAAGAGACATAATATACGTCTCTTTCATAAGAGACATCATTATATTTATGAAAGAGACAACCATTGTTACAGTAAGAGTATAGTGTCACATAATAAAATGGATATCTTAAATAATTGTGCATATATTGCACATAATGTTTTTACATTATATTATATTATTAAAATCTTTGACTTTTCTAATCAAAGTTTGTGACGTTGTTGGGCAAGCATGAAAATGCACAAAATCTGCTTGTAAAACTCTCTGTTTGCTCTCCAATTAATCCCATTTGTATCTAGAACAAATTGAGATAATAAAGAAATCACATTTGTAATTTTCTGGTAATGATATACCATGCAGCTGATTGATTACTGTATTAATGTAAAATGTCGTTGCATAATAGTTCAAAGAATACCATGGATCATGTCCAAAATAAGAAACGAAAAAAGGAACAACACGGTTGTTATGATTGAATGCACTTGTGTAAGGATGTTTTCCTTAAGAAGCGCAGGTTATAATATAATGCAATACTTGTTTTGCTGTGTAAGGTGGTGCTACTTAAAACAGGCTCTCATATATAAGCGTCAGATTTATTGTATTGGTTGCTTGCTGGAATAAAGCAGTGTGAATACATCTAGCAATATAATTGAGCCAATATAAGCTCATTTTATGCATAATATTAAATAGAAAATAAGCGTGTTATTGGAACAAACACTATGGGTGAAAATCACTTTGTAGCGTGACACAGCAGTGTGGTTTTGCCTCGATTCCAGGCAGTGGAAATGCCCAGTGCCCAGAGCAGTGCGAGTGTGTTTGCTCTCTCCATGTCTTGGCTGTGAAATACACAGATAAAATGCGGTTTTCTGGCTTACATCTCATGGGAGCATGTTCACTCACCTGCTTGAGAGAAACCCGGCAAAAAACATCGACCTTGATAGGGCATCAGCGTCACAGACAGCAGCGTGGCGAGCCAACCGTTTGACTTCTTGTTTCTGAGTGTATGCGGGTGTTCGTGGGCAGATTAGATTCATTCCTAAAGGAAACATTAACTGCATATGGTTAGTTTCAGCAGCGCCTCATGGCAGCAAGGAGTGCTTTTATATGCAGTTGCATTTATCAAAGACCAGCACTAACCAGATGCTTACAATTTTCTTAAGGAGCGTGTGTTCAAGAAAGTTAAAAAATGTAGCGCATTAAAAACTACAGTGAAAATGGACCAAAATAATGTGTTTTTTCTTAAAACGTCAAATTATTTAATTTCGTTAGAAAGCAAAAAGTACACTAGGTTTTTTGGATACCAGAATGACAGTTGACGGTACCCATTGACCTTCATAGTATGGAAAAAAATATAATGGAAGTCAATGGCTGCCGGTGTATAAATGTGTGTAAATAGTGCACCAAGTAAAAACGAAAACTCGATGGTATTGATACACCAAAATAGACTTTGGCGTATATGTGACACACACAGGTTTAGCATGCATTTTATACGAAATTGTTTAGCGTGCATATGATATGCAGTTTTCGCATAGGCCTACATATTGTATGCATCTACCTCGCAACCCTTATCCTACCAATCGAGTAGCATATGCACATCAAAGTCCATTTTTCAGTTTCATCAGGACCGAATGCGTCTAAACATGAGTAATGAAGTTTGTCTCAGGTTATTGTGCAGTGGGATGTGCACAATACATTTATTTATTTGTGGCGACCTGCCATGATATCAAAAATGACAGATTTTCTAAAAAAGTTCATTGAATAAACAAGACCACATAATGCACGTTAAAAAATCAAACCACAGCGTGGGTGTTTTTATATCACTATATTTCTGAAGGAAGGCTGTCTTTTTAAAATGTCATTTTCATTTCATCCTGCGTTACCAGGGAAACCTCTCCTTTCTCCTGTTTAATGTACCTCCTGGTGGCAGAGAATGAGTTTGCATTTTTAATAAATCCGTCTGATTTATGCAGCAAACATTTTTTGCTCGTTAAGTTAAGGCCACAAAAGCACGCATGCGCAGTAACGTTTGTTTATGTTGTTGTCGTTGAAACCGTCTGTACACCACAAGTTTTTGTTTTTATTTAGAACACTAATTATACGTAGCCTGGATTCCTTAACGATTAAGCTCTTAGGAGCTTAATCTAGCAAAGCTATCTTTACTACCCGCCTTCTGGGAGGCGGGCTTAACCTGCGTCCATCAGATACCTCTGTATACTACTGGACGAATATACAACCAATCGTGGCCGCAGAACTGCTGTCGTGCCGGAGGGATGGGAGAGCTCGTTTCTCATTGGTTCCCACTTTTTTGGGAACGGAAA
>JAUYWG010000064.1:15402862-15413402 GCA_034779775.1 Enteromius afrohamiltoni | reverse complement strand
TTTGCTTAATCGTGTTTCCGAGTCCTGCCCGTCCTGAAAGGAAGCGAGAGCGCGAGCTCTACAGCAGCATCGTTACATTATGATTGTTATATTATTATTATTATTATTATTAATAAACATAGTTTTTATTTAACAGTTCAATAATATTGCATAATTAATACACTTCATTGTATTATATATACAGTTTTGTATCATTTAAGTATTATTATTTAAAATAAAATAAATATCAAATAAATTATTATTATTATTTTTGAACACATTTTTTATTCATTGCTCTATTAATACATTTCATTGTTTTGTATAATTTAAGTAATAATAAAATAAAAAAATATAATTTAAAATAAAAAAATCTAAAAAGGTTTTAAATAGAATGTTATCATGATTGTTATATTATTATTATTATTGTTATTAAACATTATTTATTTATTTTACAGTTCCCTATTGTACTATTGCACTATTAATACATTTCATTGTTTGTTTAATTTTGTATAATTTAAGTAATAATAACATAAAATAATTTAAAATAAAATAAATATAAAATATATATTTTTTTATAATAATAAAATGTTTATTAAAAATGAGCATTAGTATTATTGTTATTATCGCAATAATTCTTCTCTCTCTGTTTGTCTTTATAATCTCTAATCTCTATGTATGTTACAGGACACATTGTCTTGCTCGTCTTGGCCGATGTCTCCGGGGTTGCGTTGGGAAAAGAGATGGGTGGATCTTCGTCTCATCCCACTCTTGCATGCGCGTCTGTCCCAGTACGTCCCAGGTGCTGACATTTGCAGGTGAGCTGTTTTATCTTTGGCTTTGACAGCACTTACGGTGTTTTGTAGAGTTGCAGTGCCTGACGTGATGTATTTTGCTTTTGCTTTCATCTGGTAATTCTGTTTGTATTCTAGTCACACAGGACTTTCCTTGATTAGTGTTTTAGGGGTTATAGTAATTCACAGCCGTTCCCAAATGAACCACATTAGACCTTTAATACCAAATGCAAACTTTGATGAGGTTAAGCTATTCGAAATGCGACCTTTTTGCACATCTAGTGGAACATAATTGAAAACTATAAATTGGATTGAATTAAATCAATCTGTTTTTTAAATTGCTTTGAATTGAAGAAGGAGAATTAGACTTTAGTTAGCTACTTTTTTGTGGATTGTCTCCTGAGTGCGCATATTTTTAATTTCTCCAGGCAAAATGCTTTTCAAGTGATAGCTGTGGATGGGGTGTGCAGCGGGGTAATTCAGTGCCCCAGTCCTGACGAATGCACCGACTGGCTGCAAGCAATAGCTTCAAACATTTCTGCGCTCACCAAGCACAACGTGAGTGTAATGCAGTTTCAGCACAGTACACAAATGGTGATCGCTTTAGACTGTAAGTGAAGAGTTAATTTGCAAAAACCGAAAACTTTTTTTTTCATTAATTTTGTTTAGATTTTGTGTCTTTTTGCACAATAGAAAAGTGCATTTATATATTTCGAACTGTTCTTTGACAGCCTATTAACACTGGAGCCCTGCTGTATTCACATATTCAGCCTGAATCGTGACATTTCTTTCTTTTGTTCCCGCTCATTTCTTTGATAAATACCACCTGAAACACAAGGTGCTGTGGTTTGTTTGGACCGGATGATCTTTGTGCGACTGCGTCAACATTTATAGTGCTTCATTGTCTCCAGAGAGAGTGCACCGAACCAATTTGTGCGATAAACTCTGTTTAGGCTCAATGATGGAGGTAATTCGGGAAGACTATAATTCGTGAATTATTCGTCATAAATTTTCATTTTCGCCAGGCGGGTCATGTGTTGTAATCCCCTCAATGCAGTAGATTAAGGCATTAAAATGGCATTTCCCACACAATGAAGGATTTCACTCTTAATTACCGATAGAGCGCGCCGTGAGCCTCGTGGCACAGATCAAAACTGCTCCATCCTCCATCTTGCCTTCATTTATTTTGAGTGTGTTTAGCATTTCCCCGAGAAATCCTCTCAAAGGAGATAAGTTTGCTTCTCACAACAGTGTACTGTAGCGTTTGCTTTGGATTATCCTGCAGAGGGACCACATGGATGAGCTTCCAGTCCACTTCCTGCAAGGAAAATAGACCTTATTCCACATTCAAATGGAGCTATTAGAGTCATTTGTGAGGCGGTAGAGACCGGCCGGGGTTACGTGGGTAATGAAGCCAGTGAGGGTGTTAATCTTGAATGAAGCTTCGCAGCAGGAGCGATTCTCCTGAGCTCTGGATGAACAGTAGTTCCTCTGTTAGTCTGAAACACACAAGATGTATTGCGTTCTTTTATCTGCTGCTTGAATAATTGGGCTGAGACACGCTAAAGGTCATTCCGGTGATCACCAGAGCATTTTATTTTATATCCGTGAAGCAGGTTGCCGTACTTCGCTGGCCTTTTGGTAGGATTTATGACTGAGATGTCTAGGAAATCTCTTCTGTCGGGAATCGGAGTCTGATTGGAAAGGATTCGTGTGTGTATCATACAGTACATTGATTTTTTCCTTCCGTATTTAGTGTTTTCTGAACTTCAATACTGTAAATTGCATACAGTCTTTCTCGTTTGTAAGTCACTTTGGAGAAAAGCAAAGGAATAAATGTAAAATGTAAAATAAAAAAAAAAGTAAAAGTAAGGCATTTTTACAGATTTCATCCCCTCCTCAAAATGCATGGGCCTACTTTATATTGTACATATCACATTATCATATATTTTAAATATATGTTTATATAAACATAACAATATACATATTAAGTATAATATAAAGAAATGTTTCAAATATAATGTATATTTACTTCATATTTCAGTATGTTTAAAAAAATATTTTTAAATGTTTTATATTGTTTAAATAATAATTTATTACTTACAGTGCACACATCTTTAACTCTATTGTAAATCTATATGATTATAAATATATACTGTATGTATATACTGTATGAATATTAAAATCTAATAAATAGAAATATACATATTTTCATATTTTTATTTAAAATGGCATATTTTATATTTGTATTTTATAATGCAATACATACGAAGGGGCACATTACTTAAAATCAAATGTAGAAATACAAATATATATATATATATATATATATATATATATATATTTGTTTATTTGTTTATTTATTTAATTATTTAATTATTTATTTTGTTTATTTATATAATAATTTATTCATTCTTTTTATTTATTTATTTATTTATTAGAAACTAATGCAGATAAATAAAACAAACACTAAGAAACCTATAGGTTTTCAATATTATAAACACTCTCCAAATAAATGATTGAATGAATGAATTATTAAATAAGTAATTAAATAAATGCATGAAGGAATAAATAAAACAAATGAAGAAATCCTTAAATAAATAAATGCATTTATGTATTGAATTATTTTATTATGTATTCAACAATTAATTTATATATTTTAACATTTATTTGGCCCTTCCATAATTGTAAAACATGAATATTTAATATATATATATATTGTTTATATACTGTATATAAATATATTTTTTAAAAGTGTCTAATACTAGACAGAGATAGAGAGAATTTTTATCAAACTAAATAATATATACAAATATTCTTAAAAGTCTAAACATTCAATATAAAATATTCAATATAAAATATACATTTTTGTAGAAACATAAGTCATAAATCTAACCTGTTCATTTCTATGACTCTGTCGCAGGTGAAGAAGATCAACAGAAACTTTCCAGTAAACCAGCAGGTAAGGAAGTAGAATCTTGTTGAGAAGGTGTAAATTGGACCTTGAAAGAGTGACAAAAAGCCTGCGGAGATCAAGCCCTAAAAGAGCGAGTGTCTTGGTCAACACACTTGAATGAAGCCCCACAGTGATGTTTTCTGTCAGAGCTGCTATTCTTCATGCGCTGTGACGCATGTGCCCTGCAGAAAGCCAAAAGTCAAGATCACAGGGCTCTGAGATTCTCTGAAGCTCCTCAAAAGCGTTTGACACACACAGACTGACAGATACTTGGTCACAGTGTCCAGTTTTAGTCTGTGACCTCCCAGTCCTGACATTTTAAACGATCTAGCTCTGAATTAGACTTCTGGCGAATGTTGAATGGAGAAGAGTTTCTTCCTGGAAACTTTGTGCAGACTAATTACTTGGAACGTCTCTGTCCTTCTATAACCTGTCCAACTCTTTCTTTTTGTGTCTTTCTGTCGTTTAGATTATATATATGGGCTGGGTGGATGAGAAGGAGCAAGATTCTGTTCAGGACCGAATGTACACACCAAAGTTTCTTGCCTTGAGGGGTTCATCTCTCTTCAAGTTCTCCGCACCTCCAGTGAGTTCTTCTGCATGATTTACTGCATCAGGAGCTTTTCAGTTTCAATAGCTGACTTTTATATGATTTTATATTTAGCAAACGCACGCAATATTTATTCTACTCGGAGCAACTTTGGTTGAAAAAAAAGCTGTGACAATTATGAAAGCACATCAAACTCTTGTTGAAACTTTTCTTGAGTGCAGTTCATTGCACTAAAGAATTGTTAAAGGAATACTTGACCCAAAACTGCATATTTCTTCACTCATATATAACATTTAAACAGTTTTTAGTGTAAAACTAAACTTTTAGACCTGAATTTGAGTGTTCTTTACACAATTCTATTGCAGGATTATTTTATGGAGCTTTTTCTTCTATATAAAAGACATATAAATTAAAAGAATAATTATTATTTAACCTTTGATATTCCATGAAATTTTTCTATTAAAAATATTTTTTTACTAAAATAAAAATGCAATTAAATAAAGTATGAGATGAGAAAGACTAGAAATTTGGACTTTATTTAGAAATTAGAAATGTTGCCTTTGCAGCTAAATTAAATAAATTTAATTAATAAAATGTAATTAAATATGTTGAAGTACATTTCTAAATAAATAAATGACTAAATTACTAAATGCTAAAATCACTCAATTACTACAATAAAAAATACTAAACATAAATGTGAAAAAATAAAAATGACAAAAGCATTTAACAAAATTCTAAAAATAAAAAAAAATTACTAAAATGAGTATGAAAATTAAAAAAATAAAATAAAAGCTAATTTGAAGTATGCAAATAATAAAACAAAATGACAAAAGCAAAAATTATAAAAAAAAATCACATTATCATATATTTTAAATATATGTTTATATAAACATAACAATATACATATTAAATATAATATAAAGAAATGTTTCAAATATATTGTATATTTACTTCATATTTCAGTATATGTTTAAAAAAATATTTTTAAATGTTTTATATTGTTTAAATATTAATTTATTACTTACAGTGCACACATCTTTAACTCTATTTTAAATCTATATGATTATAAATATATACTGTATGTATATACTGTATGAATATTAAAATCTAATAAATAGAAATATACATATTTTTATTTAAAATGGCATGTTTTATATTTGTATTTTGTATTTGTATTATATTTGTGTAAGGCAACATTTCTAATTTCTAAATAAAGCTAATTTGAAGTGTGCAAATAATAAAACAAAATGACAAAAGCAAAAATTATTAAAAAAAATAAAATATATATATATATATATAAAAGCATTTAAGTAGTATAAAAAATAATAAAAAACTACACAAAATTCCAAAAGCCTATAACAAAATTCTATTAACTAAAATTATTAAGAAATTATCAAAATAAATGTTTATTTAAAAATTTAAAATATTAAAAAATATTTTGGGTATATAAATAATACTTTAATAACACTATGAGTTTGGAACAACAATGGGTAAATATCTTTGGTGAATTATTTCTTTAAAGAATTGCCCGTTTTCACCCCCAGGCAGTTGGCGTCCAAATTATTTGCTCCAGTTGTTATCGACTTTATGAAATCCATTAATCCCTTCAGCCGACCCCAGGCTAAATCAGCTAACCTGATGCTCTAACACCTCCATTTAATAAAGTCCAATCTCCATACACAATCAGCAATTAATTTAAACACCTTTATCTTAATTCTGGGAAATGATTGAGAATGAATCATGAATGATAATCTTGGAAGTGTCTCTTTAAAGGCAAACCTCTCCTAATATGGAGATTGATAACATTGATAACGGTCTCCCCCATGTTTGACATCAGTTGGTACGGTCCTGATGAAATGAGGAATTGCTGTAGTCGGTGCTTGTAGATGTCGCCGCTTAATTAATTTATCCTGAAGAGATGGAGACATCAAAGAGCTTCGTCCAATGACGATGGTGGAGTGGGAGGAAGATCAAAAGTTTGGATGTGAAAACCTATTATGGGATACGCAGATGCAAAATTATATCGGAGAGAACTTATGATGCTCAGCAGTTTCTCCAAAGGCTCTCTCAGGTTATTTCAGCTTGTTCAATAAACACTTGACATGCTGTCTTCCAGGAAGGACTGGATTTCAAAGCAATTTTGAGATGAAAACAGTTCAGGTGCACAAAGCTAAGTTTGGGTTAATCTGGTTATATCTATATATATTGTATTTTGTATGTCTGTTGCTTTTAGGTAGTTATTACTTTCATAATCTGAGACATTTTTGAGTAACAAAGGACATTCAAGCAGACCCATTATAGGATGACTTGGATTTTTTTCCATCTGGGAGTTAAGTGGGTCTTGGAGAAAAGTGTCTCAGTATGACACAAGGTTGGAGGGATTGAAAAACAAAAGGCCTTTATGAAAATAAAGTCATTTCAGATTTTTAATATTTTTTGGGGGGAGGGGGGGAGGTAACATGCAGTATGGCCAGAAACATAATAATAATAATAAGTAAATAATTAATAACGATTATTGTTATTATCATTATTTTGATTACATTTATTTATTAAATTCATTAAATGTATTACAATTATTTGTAATTTTAATTTTATAATAAATATTATTTTAACATGTTTGTTTCAACATACTCTGATTAATCATACGTAACTGAAAGATATTTAAGTTAAAAGATACATTGTTATTATTATTATTACATTAATTTATAAAGTATTATTTATTCATCAAAACATTTGCAATATTTTTATAAAGTTTTAATCTGTTTTTGTTTGTTCATAAAGTCCAAAGTGTTATTATTATTATGACATTTACATTTAAAGGTATGTTTTATTGTTTCTAAATTTGTATAATACTTTATTATTATCATATAATAATTATGATAATAATAGCTAGGTTAATCAGCTAGCGCAACCAAGTTAATGCACTACTTTCAAATGCTGCATATTACATTTTTTACTATGTCTTGTTCAATACATCAAGGAGATCACCCAGAGTCTATGCCAGTGCAGTGAGTGTGTGTGTGTGTGTGTGTGTTTGTGTGCATTTACGCAAGCAGAGTTTTGACTGGTATTCTGACATTTGAAAACTCCACTCGAGCCACTTGAGTCTGAGGAAAACACTCGTGAGTTCTCTGTTCCGTCATGATCCATCTTCACTGGCCTTTGGGTATTTGAGGTTACTGTCAATGCTCAGCACGAGTCATTCTCGTACACAGGATCTCGGGGGGTTTTCCCTCTTTCTTCGGTGAGCAGGACGTTGTTTACTTCATGTAGCATTTGACTGATCCCTCGAGGGCTGCAGTGAGAGCGACTGACCCAGAGCTAATCTGAATAAAGCACTGTCTGTGACGACTGACAGTCATCTAAACTCCTCTAGGTCACCACCTGGGACTGGACCAGAGCTGAGAAGAGCTTCACCGTCTACGAGATCATGTTTAAGATACTGAAGGTATGGTGATTTCATCTGTGTTACCAATAAATACTGTAATGCTAGCAGATATTTAGTTGGGGATAAATCAGTGTCCTGGTTATTTATTGAGTCATAATTACAATTACTTTTATATCAGAATTTTATTGCATGCAATTTAAAACCCATTTAATTTCACATTCAAATTGTAGATATAAAACTGAATAAATTAATATATATGGGTGATTCTATAATTGCGGGTACATTTGGTGTCTGAAGTCTATTACCGTCAAACTTTGTTACAATAGATTAACAATGCTGATAATAGTGTAACTGAATGGAAAGTTGTATTAATTTTTTTAATAACTCCACTTGCTGGCATAAATTCTAAGAAAACATGACACTAATGAAAACATTACTGAATCTCCCACCAACCCCCTCAAGGCTGGACAATTGGTTTCTGGGCTCCAGGCATGACTCTCAGCCACGCATGGCCCCAGTACTTCTTCTACTTTCTTCCCGGAGGTTCATGAGGAGCACATCAAATCATGGAAGGCACCGTACACATCTAGGGCGTGGTTGAGCTCCTCCCTCCTCACTACCCTCAATGGCCCATTTCAAATCCGGCCGCCGCTAAGTCTTCCCGGAAGACCGCAAAGCGGCCCTGAGACGGGCTGTCCAGAGATTCCAGAGTCCAGAGAAAATTGTTCTTTGGGGACCTCAATATCTGCGCCCCTAGCCTCTATCGCCATGTTCAGGTTGTGAGTGACACCCTGCTTCCTCACATTCAGGTTCATGGTGCTATTTCGCCACCGCGGGAAGGGGGAGAGCTTGTGTGTGCTGTTCACAGCTGCCTGTGTCGCCTCCCAGACGCCTTGTCTCACAGACGACTTACGATCATTGCTGAACTGCCTTGCGGCCTTCCGGCACAAGACAGCGGCCCATCTTAAATTATTTTGGAGGCTACTGGAGCATATGGCAGCCACAGTTACGTCGATCGTCCTGTTACATATGAGACCACTTCAGCATTGGTTGCGCGGCCAGGTCCCGAGATGGGTATCAGGGAGGCCCAGGTGGATCTGTTTGCCTCCCAAGAATCCTTCCATTGCCAGTTGTTTTATTCCCTGACCAAGGCCCCCCTTGGCATAGATGCTCTGGTACACAGCTGCCCCTGGATCTTCGCAAGTACGCCTTCCCCCAGTGAGCCTCCTTGCACAGACTCTTTGCAAGATCAGGGAGGACCAGGAGCAGGTTCTGTTGGTTGCACCAATCTGGCCCACCCAAACCTAGTTTTCGGACCTCATGCTCCTATAGACAGCCCCTCCCTGGAAGATTCCCTTAGGAAGAACCTATAAAAACTTTTCTCCTGCTCGTGCTTGCTTCCATGAAAAGGATGGGAGACCTGCACACATTCTCAGTCAGTGATTTGTGCTGGAATTTGGTCCAGACTGCTCTCACGTTATCCTGAGACCCAGATCTGGTTATGTGCCCAAAGTTCAGACTACCCCCTTTCTGGATCAAGTGGTAATATTTGGAAGTGCTGCCCTCAGAGGAGGCAGACCCGACCCTTAAGTTGCTGTGTCCCATACAGAGATGCAGTTCTACGTTGAATTACTCCCTGAGTGAGACCCCCATATTGGTATGGTATAGAAAATGCTATGTGCACTTGGCATAAATAGCCGCTGCCAATATTATCCATATGGAATTGTCAGATATGAAAATTATGTAGCAATAACATAAGAGAGATCTGACATTTGATCCCTGCCTCCAAAGTCTTAAAAGTCTATCTGTCAAGTGAGCAGGGGTTGAGTAGCTGAGAGAGTGCAGAGGGTCGGGTGAGCGCTTCCTTGCGTAATTCTCGCGAGAGTGCATTTTTGCGTGTGCATAGTTTTGTTTGTTTGTTTGCTCTCGCGGTGCTGAAATGCTCCCTCACGAGAATGGTTTTCTGCGCACATACACGCACGTCTTGTATTTATGTGCACTCTGGTGTCTTATACCAAGTTTTTTTTTCCCACCGTGTTCCTCTCACTTTAGTAATACCTCTTCCATACAGGACCATGTGTGCTCCGACCCCAACTCCTGCTTCTGGTAAGAAAATTCTGGCACCCCTGCATGGCCCATTTATTGGCCTCCAGGGCATTGGGATGGTTACGTTTGAGCTTGCATTTGGCTTGACATGCTGTCCAGTCACAGCCTGTCAGCATTTGGGCCTCCTATGTGATGCAGTCCAGGTTGTGGCATTTTTCATAGGACCCCGTGACGTCAATTTTACATCAATGACGCAAAGTTATAGTGACTGATTGAAAGGGAACGTCTCGGTTAAGAGGGTTACATATGTAACCAAGACGTTCCTGTAACTTACACAGTTCTTAGAGATAATTCCACTAATTTAAAGGCAAAACATGGTTTGGTTAGCCTCTTTAAATTCATAATAATTAGTGAAGATTAATAATAAATAAAAAAGCAAAAAATATAATGACTTTGGACACCAAATGTACCCAAAATGTTTTTGCATTTAGAGACAGTTTGAAATAAAAAATTAAACTATGTAAGAAATACAATATAAAATAAAATAAATAGCAATATGCTATTCTTATTTGCGTTTTTACATTTCATAGTCATATGCTTAATTTCAGGAAAACAAATTGCTAAAAAAAAAATACAACATTGCACAGATCTTGCACTAATTCTGAACTTAATAAAAAGAATAAAAAAATAATAAAATTAGTATTATGAATGTTTTCACAAGAATAAATAGAACAAATAATGTTTAAAGCACCGTGTGTGTGTGTATATATATATATATATATATATATATATATATATATTTTTTTTTTTATTATGTGAAAATAAATTAA
>JAUYWG010000064.1:15385628-15402762 GCA_034779775.1 Enteromius afrohamiltoni | reverse complement strand
TTTTTTTACTTACAAACATAGTATTTTCTTATATATATATATATATATACATACATGCATGTGTGTATATTTTTATATCCACATATATATTATTTATATGCATTTTATGCATAAGATTATTTTCATTTTAATAGACAAAAAAAGTCCACTTTGTGTCTCTACAATATTCTGGTCTCTAAATATGCAGGTGTTTTGCAAGATTTAATGTCCGCCAGGTAAAAATTGCTTTTCAAATCGTATAAAATAGCTCACCTCTTTTCAATAAGCTATATAATTTTGAGTTATCACTAACGTGACAACGAAAGAACCACATAGCAACCAAATAGCATTATGTCAGCAAGTTTTGCACGGGCAAGTATAATTGCATTTCCTTCAGAAAACATAAGAAACAATTTTTAGGACTAAATACAAGCCATTTTCCTTAACTGCTAGAGAACTGACACAAGGCCAAGAGCAATCTGATATTGAGCATATTATTAGCATCAGTCCATACCTGTTTCTATTTGTTTAGCAGCAGTTTTATTGAGAAGTCACAGACTTGACAAGACGTGAAACAGATATCGAGCTCCGAACATTGATTAAGCAACCTTTGGGCACATGGCCTTCTGTTATGGAACACGCTTTTATGGCTTGTTTAATAGCGTCAGTGCTTTGTCTGATACGTCATTACAGCTCTCTCCTGACCTCAATAACGCCGCTCGCTCTGGTGCATGACGAAAACAGATGTTTGCGAGCAGCGAGTGCGTTAAGGGATAGTGTGCGATGCCGGAGCGGACCGTCTGAGCTAGCTGTGACAGGTGTTCCCGCAGGTGTGCGAATCGCTCAGCAGACCGCAGAGAGCTGACGGCCGCTTGAAGTATTTATTCACTGAGCCTGCTAATGAATCCTCCGTGTCACATGGAAGATTAATGGGCAGGGCCGAGCAAATCAAAGTTCAAATCACAGCGGTCTTTGAAGTTAAGCACACAACTGTTGCTCGCTGTAGATTGAAATGAAGCTCTATGTAGGTATAATATTTTAATAGAATAATCACACGCTCACTTAGATCTATAGAAACAACGCAAATTAAAAATTAAACATGCCTGTCAAAGCTGTCGCTGTTTTTAATGAAGTCATCCAGTCTTTCTTTTGCATACTCCACCACATCCTTGTGTAGCTCGACGCCATGATTTACTCCAAACGGACCTGCAAATAATAATACGAATCACATTATTATTGATTAATTATTATCATTAACATACTGAAATAATAGCTGAGATAATAACATTTCCAGACAATAACACACCAAAAGTGAAATATTCTGATGACAAAAATATTCACAAAACTTTCTAGTGTCTTACTATGTGGTATCTTGCATAGCTTTTTTATGGAAATGAATATTTTTCTTAAGTGAGGATCCATTCAAGTAGTCAACATTGACAGTAAAGACACTTTAATAATTTTACAAAAGATTTCTATTTCAGTTAGATGCTGTTCATTGAACTTTATCAGAATCAACAAAAATATGAATCAGTGCAAATGTACACTAATAGTAGTAATAATAATAATAATAAATGTTTCTTCAGCAGCAGTACATTTAGACTGGAGAAATGATGCTGAGAATTCAGTTTTGCATTACAGAAATAAATTATATTTTTAAATATCCATATAATTATATTTAAATACATTTATAATAAAATGTATACAATAGTAAAGTCACTTCAAATTGTAATAATATTCTACAATTTTACAGTTTTAACAGTAAAATATATAAAAATATATTTTAAAAATAAATAAATAAAAATAAAATAAATATAAATAAATAATGGACCCTAAATAACTGACCATACACTTTTAAATATTTATGGACCGTATTATGTTTGTTTAAAACCCTAGAAATGACCAATTAGAAGAAAAACAATGATGCAAATAAAATATATTTTAACAAAAAATTACTACTAAATGTTATTATGCAAATAAATTCTACTCTCTTAAAAATAAAGGTGCTTCATGATATAGAAGAACATTTTTGTCTAAATGGCTCCATAAAGAACCTTTAAAAAGCTAAAACTTTTTGTGATAAAAGATTATATATAATGATTATATGATCTTCAGATTATAAGAGGTGTTTTTTTAATGACCCTTTGGGATTCTTTGTAGAGCCAAAACTGGTTCTTCTATGGCCTTGCTGTAAAGATTATTTTCAAGAGTGCATCCTTCCTTTATTGTCTTATTCTCTATCCTCCAGATATATCATTAAAGTGGTTCTCACCTATGATCAGGCCCACCATGGTGCTCAGGTATCCAGTGCCACTGCCGAGGTTCAGGAAAGACAAACCCTGCTGGAGTTTCAGGGCTTCCATCACCTCAGAGTAGATGCACGGCGCTGACAAGTGTATATTCCCGTGCTTCCACGCCAGATCCTTGTAGGCATTGTCTCTGTAGCCGTCCAGGTAATAATCTCCGCGGTCTATGGCCCTAAAGGCCTGCTCTACACGGTCTGTGCGGATGTACTGAGCTTCCTTCAGGTTGTCTATCAAATCATCGTTGTCCTCGCCAGCGCTGACTGCTCCCCCCATGATCCCCTCCGAGAAAAGAAACAAACCCAAAAAAAAAAGAAAAAATGCAGAGGAGGTGAGAGACAGATAACTAGACCGGTCCTCACATCCAGATGAAAGCGCCGGAGCGATTCTCCACAGGGATGCCCAGTCGTGATGCCTATGTCCCACACAAATCACCTCAGACCATTCTCAGCTACGCCAAGATCTGAGGATTGAAAAACAAAAGGTGACGGGTTAGATCTCTCTCTCACACATTTCAGTTTACCCTTCTCTCCTGAAAACAGGAGCCGTGCTGCGCCAGAGCCACCGTGACACCTGATACCTGCCGGCTTTGATTCCTAAGCTAGGTGTTGCATGTACCTGATGTTACCTGCCTGATGCAAGCGGATTTAAATATTGCAGAAAGGCTGAAGTCTTGGATGAAAATAAAATAAGCAAATGCCAGGACAATCAATTAGACAAAGCACTGGCATGATAAAAAAATAATAATCTTATAGTAGCTATATGGACACATTTTTTTTCCTATTTATTATATTATATTATATATACATAATTTTATTTTGGATCAGATTAAACGCAATATATTTATTATGTACCTACTTGACAACACACAAAAACACACACATACAGAATATATTTAGAAAATATTTACATGTGTATACATTTATATATAGATTTTATATTATATATAAATGCATTTAATATGTAAACATAACATATTTTTCATAATGCAAGCGTTTATATTCATATATATATAAAAATACATAGTATACAGATATTATGTAAACAAAAACGTATTTTAGATCACTTGACAGCATTTATACATATATAAATACATATACAATAATAATATTACTGAGCAGCAATTTAGCACATTAGAATGATTTCTGACGTATGCGTCACTAATGACTGAAGAAAAATTCAGCTTTGCTGTCACAGAAATACATTACATTTTAAATAAAAAATGCCCATTTTAAATGGAAATAATATTTCTGGGCTTCTTACTGTATAAATGTTTTTCATAAATATAAAAAAAACAAAAAATTCTTTAACCTCAAACATTTGATTGTTAATGCACTTTTCTTTTTGTAGGTTTAATGTAGGTTATGTCTATCCAACTAGAAAATAAAAATTTGATCACTTCGAAAAGAGTAATATCACATCTCAAGACATCTGATTTGATGAATCATTCACAGGACTAACAGTACCAGACGAGTTATGTGACAATTTTCCAAGTTCATGACTTTGAAGTTTGTTCAAATCCCTAAACGCAAGTATGAGCAGCAATAATAATAGCGGTTCAAATAAAAGATACATTATCTTGCTATGACTCAAGGATGAAATTACTATTGATGTTACCTTGCCTGATGCAGGCAGCTTAAATATTGCACAAAGTCCAAGCCTAAAGTCTTACTACCAGTCTCAAATGATAATAAAATACACAGCAAGGCAACAATCAGTTATTAATCAGGACATCTGCAAGTCTGCTTCCTACAAATGCTAGGCACTTAACAACTTTGAAAGCAATAGCAAAGCAAGTCTGAAAATGGCATTTGGGCAACAGACAGGTCATTTTGGAAAGTGTCAGAATTTGCATGACTGGTAATTGAGTTAAGCTGAAGTTCTGTGACCTCAAAAGATTTTTATGAACCTGAACTAGATCTAGATTTAAACAAACATGAGGCTTATTTACTTACAACGGTTCAGTGAATTCAAGAAAAGCCCAATTACTGTACATCGCAACATCTCCATTCCCCAGTCCAATTAAGGATGGCTTTGCAAAGAACCATCCATCTAAAAAGAACCAATTAAATTGGTTTCATTTTCTACGTTGACATACTTCCTATTGTAACTAAACAGCTCAATCCTTTTCGTAATATATATATTTTTTACGTTTTCAAAAGGCAAACAGGATGTTGTGTACATCACAACCAATAAATCCCAATTTTCTACGTGCAATCGCTAGTCAGAAACAGCTAGGACTAGGAGGATGAGTTCTTTGTCGTTCTTACAGAGTCTTCAAAGTGGCAATTGCACATGTCAAACCACAGATTTGCAAGAAAACCCAGAGACTTTCACATGCAAACAAGAACATTTCCAATGTGCACAGTATAACAGGGTTTTCATATTCACTGTCTATGCAAAGAAAATGTGGAATAATTCAGATTTTCTTTTTTTATGCTTTTTATTGTATGCAATGTTGCAGAATACAATAAGACAGTAAAAATGTAAAATATTAATACTATTTGAATTAACTGCTATTTCACAAGCGTGCATTAAATTCATCAAAAGCAAAATTAAGGTCATTTATAATTTTGCAAAAGACTTCTATTTTAAATCAATGCTCTTCTTTTGAACTTTCCACTATTTCCACTTATATATTAAGCAGCCCAAAAGAGTTTTCACAATATTTCTGTTTTTACTGTGTTTCTGATTAAATAAATATGGTGAGCACATAAGGGACTTATTTCAAAATCAATAAAATGTCTTATTTACTTAATTTTTTTTGCACATGTAAATGTTTTGCACGAAAAAATCTAAGGGTTTTTATTCCTCCAAATGTCACTTCAGATGCTTCATATATTTATACAGAGCTTTTGAAAAAAAAAAAAAAAAAAAACATGCATCAAAAGCTACAAAACTCACGTTTTGATTTTACAGGGTTTTAAATGTCTATGTTTATTTTCTTGTTCTTCTTCTCTATTCTGCATATGCCTTTCTTTTCAGCCTTTTCCTGTAATGCTGCCCTTTCAGTCTCCTGCACTAAAAATACTGCAGGGAGGGATCTGGGTCAAACCTCCTACTCTGTTTTGTACAAGACCTGATTGCAACCCTACAGAGACTCTCTGTACATCAGTATACAACTTACAAAAGAGAATGGCACATATCACATGAGCGCTCTTTCTCTCTAACTACAGACATTGAGAGCTGTTTAAAACACAATAAAGCCGTTAATATTGGATATAAAAACAGGATGCTGGTTTTCATGACATCCCTAACTATATTAATACTGGAAGCGGAACAATGAACTGGAACAGTTTGTTGTAAGACTGAGCTGATCCGTCATTAACATGTTTAAACTTGCTGGTTGCATAATTGCAACATTACCACAGAACACTGATGCTCGGCCAGAACTAATCTGTTTACAATTCCTCTGTGCTTTTCAAGTGAAGATAAAACTTAAAACAAAGCAGGCCTACTTCGTCTGATTTTCATAGTCCTCATTATTTAAAAAAAAAAAAAAAAAAACATCAGCCACCTGTTAATGCACAGCTGTGTTGTCCATGTCAGACTGCTGCGTTTCATGAGCACATGTGGTGTATGGGAATAGCCTATATGTTAACTGGTAGCTGATGGCCTCATGTTGACTCCTGGACCATTTGTCTGACCCAGTGAAAGCGGAAGCCACAAACTCTCAGCGGATTCATTCCAGGCCTCATTAAGAAGAACTGTGTCATTACAGAAAGAAACCCAACACAAATAAAGCATGACCTGACTGGCAGGACACATAATAATACTAATAATAAACACCCAGGTCATATTTAACCCCAAAGTGTGTGCATATATTATATATGCACACACACACACATATATGTATAGCACTATATATAAAACAGGATACTACTGTATAAAATGTGGCTGACATTTTTCATGAGATTAACTGAAAAACAACAAAAACAATAATTATAATGGTTCATGGTTCAATGGTGTGATTTTTAACCAATAATAATATTATTTTAATATATTATATATATATATAACACACAGTACTGTGCAAAAGTCTTAGGCCACTAGTATTTTCACCAACAAAAAATGGTTTTAAGTGGGTTATTTCAAATGATATCTTTTGCGGTAGCGAGTCAGATGGACATATCAGTTTACATTTCCAAACATTATTTTTGTCATTAATTTTAATAATGCAGTAAGATTAATGCTCCACACAGAGATCTGATCTGATCATCATCCAGTCTGTCTGGAATCACATGAAAAACAAACTGAGACAGACTCAATCCAGAAGAACTGGGGTGACGTCTCCAAGATGAAGAAAAAAACCTACCTGGCAAGCTCCAGTACTGTTCAAAGTTTTAGACACTCGTGTAAAAATGCTGTAAAATGAGGATGCTTTAAAATAAATAATGCCATAAATAGAAGTTAATTGATCAATTAAATCTATTAACTAAATCAAATAAATATTTGGTGTTACAGCTTTTGGTAAAACAGCTTCTGTTCCGAGCTACACTTGCCCAGAGTTTTTCAGGTAGCTTTCCAGGTAAGTTTTTTTTTTCGTTTTTTCATAGTTGGAGACGTTGGCACAGTTCTTCTGGATTGAGTCTGTCTCAGTTTGTTCTGTTACATTTCCAAACATTATGACATGAAGTAAGCTGATATTTCCAACTGACACCTTACCGCAAAAGACAGACATAACAGACTTAAAACCATTTTTGTTGCTTAAAAACATCAACATTTTTTGTTGGTCTAAGACTTTTACACAGTACTGTGTATATAGAATGCTTAGATACTTTAGCTTGACTAAAGAAAATAAGCATTAGGACCTTCCTAAAGTGCAAAACTGTGTGAATAATTTCTCTTTCTTTCTTTTTTTTGGCGGTGAAATATGACCTTAACATGACTACTGTAATTAACAAGACTAAAATAATGATAATAATTGACATTATGTGCAATAAAGCCAAAATATTTGTGACAGAATATATCAATATGCATTCCTTACAGCATACTAGCATATAGTTTTGTTACCTGTACTTATTTAAAACTATTTATATAGTTATAACGGTTTAAAAAAGTTACTCGTGTATTTCAATTTTCCTAGTACTGGCGAAGAAAAACACTAGTTAAGACTCTAGTGTAAAAAAAATTGCATTATAAAGGGCAAGGTGTGTGTGTTTATACAGAGAGCAAAAACACGTGTTGCTTTTATTTTTTCTAACACATGAATTTATTATTTCTTAAATTTGCATTTTTATAATATTACTCACTATTATCCATGCTTGCACTTGTTGTTTAATCTTCTGGTTGTGTCTTTACAAGTTTTTAAATTGTACTATAAAGCAGCTATTCCATTCTGTAAGCAAATTATTTATGTTGTGGAAAAAGTTGACAGTAGCTAGTGAACTTTAAAACCTACCAGTAGGTATTTAATAAGTAGTTATTGTAAAACTTAAAATATATAATAGTCGCTGTAAAATTGCTCACTAGTAGGCCTAACTATAAAATAAGTATTAAAGGGGTCACTTGCACTTTTTCTAGTTGTTTGGACTGAAATGTGTGTTGGGGGTGTGTGTACACAACCACCTTACAATGATAAAGATCCACAGGTAGTTTTCTTTTAATGTAATAAAAATAAGTTGCCCCTTCTGAAAACAAGCCATTCTCAAATGATGACACACAGACAGAGGCCACTCCCACAATAGTTGTTTGACAGCAGCGTGTCACACAGACTGAACTGGTGTCTTACCTCAGACCCGCCCTGAGTGAGCCGTCATCAGACCGAGACGCAGAGACAAGCAAGACTCCTAAGAGATTGAGGTGTTTTGTTGTTGAATGTATGAATGAACAAAGCAGTAGTCATTTACTCCAGACATCTGAGTGACTAAAGACGCAGAAGATTAACGTTACATTTGGTTCTGAAGGGAAACGCCCCCTTGATCAACCAAGATGCGTTTATGTTCGTGTGTATCATTTATTGATCCAGCTTCACCTTCAGAAGCAGTGAGTATAATGTCTTTGTATAATGTCTTTTAATGAATCTTAGCAAATCGTCTTTCCTAACAATGTGCTAATTAGCAAGTTTCACTACGAATACAGCTAAAAAAAGATCTTCCGAGAGTGCCTCGGAGGGGCAAGTGCACAGAACATAGTGGTTTCTAAAGAGCTGTTTTTGACAGGGTAAAATTAGTGTTTTTTAAACTAAATGTTAAAACAAACTATATTACAAACTTTCCATTAAGACCCTAAACAATCACATTAACGTTACCTTGCGGAAAATTGGCTTTGTATGACTCCTTTAACTCCTCTAAGTTAGTTGTGAGGAATACATTGTCAAGCAGCTGCCATAACATCATAACAACGCTAGTCTCTAAACAAATATAACGCTAGATAATAATCCATTTGTATTGTAGTCGGTGTTTTTGTGATAGCGCTCGCTGTTTGTTTACCTTCGACGCACAATCGATGCGCATGGTGACGAAGCGCGTGACGTAGACCGCCGCGGTCCGTCCATGCGCGTGCAGATCAACAGTTCACGACGCACTTATAAAACACTACACACATCCGCACTGCGTTAAAACAAAGCCGAGTTAAGAGACGTGTGCAGTGCGCATTAAGTCTACACAGTATGCCTGGGACGATCAGATGGGGAAGTATAATCAAAATCAAATTAGCAGCAAGAGAGAAAATATAAGCGTCTCGCATGTTTACATCCGCCATAATCTCTCAAGCAGGACTTGCATGCATATATTAATAAACTCCACAGATCTAATTAACAAGGTTATGCAATAACGCTTGACATTTAAAATATTTATGAACAAAAGCTCTTGGTGCGTCGTGCATTTGGGCTTTGTTATGATGAAAAGCGTAGAACAAAATATTTTTAAAAAACATCTGAAAAGGAAGTCGTTATGAAGTTAAGCTTTAGAGACAGTTGTTGCACGGCTATTGTTGTTGTTTTTCTTACAAGTATTAGTAAACTTGCAGCATCTAGATAAAACACCCCTGCATTAGTTTTCAATTCGGAGGAAAATAAGATGAGATCTGTTCAGTTTCTAAAGAAACCCATGCTGTTAGATGACATTTAAACGCTGCAGGACTGGGAAAACCAGTAAGACCGAGCTTATTGTGCTTGACCTGGCACGGCAAACCTCTAAACAGACAATAAAACATTTGTGTATTCTTTAAAACAGCCATTTTGGCATTTTTCGCTTGCGTTATACCAAGTTAGCAGGCTTGCACTTGAATGTCTGCCACATGTACATCTTCCTCAGCTTGAGCACATCAACGCAAAGCAACAAAACAAAAATGTCGGCATCATCTCTGCGGAATAACAGTCTTCACTGACCTCAGTAAAGCCATGAATCGCTCTCAGGCTTTGCACGAGCAGAACACGCTGGATGCACATTAAAGTTGGTGTTTTTTGAGCGCACTGTTGTTGTGCGATGTATAGATTTTCGGTGGCGTTGAAGATCCAGCGCTGTTTTTCTCGAGGAACAGCTGAGAGGATGTAAACACACGTCACATGGTTCACAGAAACGAGGCTGCGGACATTAGACGGCAAATGTTGCTGGCTAATAACTGGTTCTTGTGATAGTCCTCCAGGGGGCTCCCTGAAGCCCAAAAAAGCGAAAGTTACATTGACCTGCATTAAAATACTAGCTCGAGTATTGAAATAGTGGAGGCATTTGTAGATATAAACGTATAATCGTTTGCATCTGTTCAGACTTAGGAGTTATATTTACAGATATAATTTATGCATTTGTAGCAATGCATTAAATATAATTCACCTAACAATTAATCACAAAAATCATGTGATTGGTCCATCTAAACCAGCGCTGAAAAAATTAACACATACCACGTGACAAACACTCACCGCAACGGTATGAGCAGTTGATTAAAAATAGCGATATCATCTTCAAAAGCTATTAAATAAAAATAAAAGCGCTATAATATAACATGTATTAATTATAGTAATAAAGTGTGACTAATTTGAGACAATTTCTAGGCCATTCTACCCGTTTAATTCTGATGTGGACAGCGGTTTTTTCCCCCTACCTGTATCACGCACGCCCCGCCCTTCTGAGTTAGGATTGGCTGGTAGGCTATAGAGGCGGCCAGCGATTGGACAGTTTAGTAGTCGTTCATATTAACGTTGCTAGCATAGCAAATAAAATAGCGTTACGGAAAAGGCGGGACATAAGCGGGAAAAGCTTCAGAACGATGTCCTTTACTAGATTGGTGAGAAACAACAGCTGCCTGCTTTTGTAAATTGTCGTGTAAGGGCGTTTAAAACTCACGTCAGCTGTAATGTAAACCAAATGATTTCTGGGTTTAGCAGTGAATCAGTGGTTATGACGATTTTGTGAGCAGCTGGGCTCATGGTCTGTGTTTGATTTATGTAACGTTAGATGATTTTTGGCTTTGAAGTCTGTTGTTGACAGTGGTTTATTCAGAAGCACTCAATCCACAGTTACTCATGGAAAGGAACAAGCAGGCCTTCTTGTTTACATCCGAAGCACCCACCATGTGCCTATGGGGTTGCATCACTGCATGCTAAATCAGTCAGAATACAAGCAAAACTGCTGACACAAATATAAACCTGGTTAACAGTTGTGTTGGTGGGTCAACAGTGTTCTCAGCCAGACTGGAAAACAGTATTCACTTACCACGTTGACATCTTTTTATTTTCCCATAGGCCAATCTACCCTGTTGACCCATTGTGGCCCTGTAAGATCCACTTAATTAGCATTATGAAACCAGTTTAAAATTAGTAAGTGTCCATTTAAATGTCCATTTTTTCCCCATATAAATCAGGCCATAATGTTCAAACACTGTACCAAAAATAACTTACAACACTCTCATCCAATGGAATTAAATGATCTCAAAGCAAAACAGGGTCAGCTGCCCTTTAACTCCAAATATAGCACACCTTTGTCTCCTAGTTACAAATTACAAATAGTTACAAATATAACTTTTTTAGTCCAGTAAATATTAATATTATATTTGTATGACAAATAGTCATAGCATAATGTAATATACAATGTAATGTATATAATATATATATATATATATATATATATATATATATATATATTTCAAGTAGTTAATATAACACATTAATAAATATAATAAATGTGTATAAAAAAATATTTTAAAGGACATATTCATAGCTATTTATTTTATACTCACTGTAATAATTTATTGCATTAATTTAATAAATCTGTATTCTTGCATTTGATTTATTAAATACAATAAAAAATGGGTTTTATTTAAAATAAACTATTATGTATACACACACACGATTATAAGGCCTTTCTGTATATAAATTACATTAACTAAAGCTTGGTTTTATACAAAAGTTTGTATATAGGTATATTTTAATACATTTTTTATTTATTTTCTAAAAATCTATTAGGGATTGAAATTAGGGTTAGTCTGTAGTTATAAATAACTGTATATTACAGCAAGGAACGTTTTTGGTATGTCCCTCATGTGATCAGATAGACCTAAGAATGAACTTTGTTCAAAATAAAACACCACTTTGTACTGAAGACCACCAACAATGTGCACCATGCTAATTGAATGCATACTCATTCCTAAGTATTATCTGCTAATGAGGCCAGCTAACGGCCTGGGGTGTCTGTAGAAGTTCACAGCCTTCAACACGCAGGCCAGGAGCAGCTCTGCTTTTTTCCCTCTGATATCTGTCCATCGCCCTCAGCCTGGCATGTTAGCATACGTCCCACCGAGAGATTCGGGTGAATCAACAGAAATCAAACACGCTGTATTCTGTGCTCGTCTGTCAGAGACTGTTAAATAATTGTTGGTTTTGTTTGTAGGTGACGTGTAACAGGAAAGCTGTGCCTCATTTCAGGTAATTAGATGTAATTTGCATCATCATCAACTCATCAAAGGCAAGGATAAATTACTCTGATAATTATCACAAGATAATTACAAAGGGTAACAAACCGAACACCGTATTTACACGGCGCCGATTTCATATCAGTGCTGTAGGGTCACGTGAGGAGCCTGAGGAGGAAAAGCTCAAATACCTCATAGTTTAGTGATGTAACCAGTCAAACTGGTTAAAACGTATTGTTTATTTGCTTTTGCAGTTGCTAAATCTGAAATCAGCACATGTCGTACAGTGTTTAGAGTCCAGGGATGAAGGCCTGAAAGCGTTTGTACCGCAAAGTTACATTCATACGCCATCTGCTGGTAAATATGAAAATAGTTTTTGAAAGTCTGATAATAAGGTTCCCTAGGCCTAGAACATGTCAAAATCACAATTTAAGATGTTACGCTCAAATTCGACTTGGTTATGAGCGTTGATGTAATCGAAATGCCATTAACAGCGAACTTAACAGCAGTTAGACAGATAGCGAGTCGGACCTGTAACACAAAGGTTGTGGGTTCGAGACCCAGGTCCGGCAGGGATTGTAGGTGGTGGGAGTGAATAACTAGCGCTCTCTCCACCATCATTACCACCCTTGAGCAAGGCACCGTTCCCCAAACTGCTCCCTGGGCTGCCCACTGCTCCGGGTGTGTGTTCACGGTGTGTGTGTGTGCGCGTGTGGTTGTTCACTTCTCACTGCTGTGTGTGTGCACTTGGGTGGGTTAAACGCAGAGCACGAATTCCTATTATGGGAAACAAAACCTGGACACACGTCACCTCCTCCTTCTCACTTCCGTGAGGAGCAAAAGCGCTAATTTCATGGAGAGTCCAAACTCTTCAGACATTTATATTTTTGCTATTTTATGAAGAAATATGGGACTTTATGGAATATTTATACTTTCAAAAATGATTTTTCACATCGCAAGAGCACTTTTGAAACGTTTCAAAGGGTTACACTGTTGAATCTATTTGCAAATTGTATAATATAGGATTTATTTAAGCGGGAAGCCATTACAAAAACAAACTTCTATGAGGAGCAAAAGTGCTTCCTATAAGATTTCATTAAGATTCAAGACACTAATTCTGTAGTGTATTTTTGCAGTCTTATTAAGTACAGGACTATATGGAATGTTTAAGATTAAAAAAAAAAAATTACATCAAAAGAATATTTAAAAGACACAACTTAATGACCGTGTGAAATGACCAAAATGTACATTTCTGAAAATGTATATATAGCCTATCAAATGCACCCGTCATATAGAGCTATATCGAGTAAATACTTGTATATGAGCTTTATTATAAGTTATATATATATTTTTTTTTATATAAGCAACTGTACAATAAGTGCTATGTAGTTCATTTCAATAGTTTATTTCTACCATACACAAACTGTACAACACAGCGCAGTACTGCTTATGAAATTTTAAAAGTGTAAGGAAATCCTGATATACAAACTACTCGAACTGAAAAAAAAAAACATTTTTAAAAACAAAACAAACTAAATCATTTACAGTACTGTGTATTATACTATTTTTTTTCTTTTACACAAAAAATTCATATCACATTACAAAACATCAAATACAAAAAGGAAAAATAAATATTCCTCACAAAACTTCCTGAGCAAACAATCTGTGGTTTATAAATTAAAAATGAGCAATTACAAATAACTGAAACCGAATTAATCATGAATTATACAGTAATTTAGGATTTCAAGAAAAAAAAGATTCGGTTTTATTGAGAATACAATTCATTATGCTCATTTGGTCAGATAATAGTGTTTTAGTCCATATGAATGACCTGCAAAAACACTTTTTTTGACATCATCAATGGACAACGTAAAAACTAAGGTTAAACTCCTTCAGTGTGCTAATTAACCTTGGTCACGCATTTGTGACCCGCTCGAAATAAACACTAAATAACAGAATAAAAGTGCAAAAGGGTACGTTTAGTGTTAGAGAAAGCTTTAAAAGTGCTGCGACGAGGCCGTTTGTGATCGTAACACAGCAATAACAGCACTCAGATCCGCTGAGGTGACCTCGGCCGTGCATTTAAACACAAAATCAAGTGGTACAGATCCAGTCAAAATGGAAAGATTACTCTCTATTGCCGTTCTTTCGCTGTAAATTGGCAAATTTTTATATTTTAGCGGCTTGAAGACATGAAGTGCTTTGAGAAAACATCATCCAGAAAAGCTATTTGAGAGCCCACCGTTTGTCGCACAAAAGAAGCCAAAGGTTGAGGAGTCTCACAGAAAAGAATAAAAACCGTATTGTGCCAGATCATAAAACACGTTTTTTTTTTTTTTACAAGAATATCGTTACATACTTAAAATGGCGTATAAACAGTAGGTAAACAGAGTTTAGAGGCTTTTCATTCAGAAAATAAATAAATATACTGCAGAGTAAAATGAATCACCATTCACGTAATACTGCTCTACCACAAAACATATCATATTCCATGTACTCATTTACATTTAGGCACATATATGCACACACGGATGTGCACACCAAAGGCAGTTCATATGAACAGAAACGGAAATACGATTTGTGTGTGTGTGTGTGTGGATGATTTGATTTTTTGCCCACTGTACAGTCGTCTGGAGAGTTAACCGGATAAAATATTCTTCTTTTTGCTCACTTGTTAGAGTTTAAGCATGAAACAAATGATGTCGTTTCAGTGGCATACATTAACTACATTAAAAAAATAAGTCAGGGATGCATACAGTACGGCTCTAATAGACCAATAACAGCTGCTCACCAACAGGTGGCGCAAGTGGACTATTCTTACATTTGACATCAGTTAATGAAGAAAAAGTCATTGTGATATATTTTGAACGACTAAAACTCCCAGTTATTGTACAACAAATGCAAAATAAAATTCACGATATGTAAGATTGGCCTTGCGTCTTGATAAGTGAGAGCAATAAATAAATAAATAAATCAATAAATAAGATTACTGTGAGATAAATAGTACCGATGAATAAAGATATGTAGCAACAATATCATAAACACACAAAAAGAACAATACGGAATAAAGTCAAGCAAACCATAGGAAATAAATAAGTGCAAAAAGGAGGTCAAATCTCACTAAAAGAACATTGAGCTGGAAAAATGTGGCTGGTAGTTTTCAGTGCAATGAATTATTTGTCATGGAATGGAGTTACGCTTTTGTTTGTTGTTGTTTTAAAACGACACATATCTTGCACGGATGACAAAGCCAGCCCTCTGGAGACAATCAAATGCTTGTGGAGGAGAGTTTGGCCTTATACGTGAATGCCCTTGATGGCCTGTCTGATGCTGTCCAGTAAGGCTTTGCATTCGGGTGAATACTCGTGCTCTGAATTGTTGTACATATCCGTCAACGTGTTCACGTACGCTTCGAAGTTCTGTTCGTTTATTGGACCCTGAAACACATGAGCGAGCAATGCATTCAGTGACTCTAAAATGCAATGATAAGAACTCACACGTGACAGTTTACAGCTATTGTGAAAAAGAAATCTATTCAATTAGCCTACAAACAAGTTTAAGACTAAAGTTTCCATTATATTGTGTTGTTTCACTGTAGTAGACATGGTTCTTTGTTAGAAAATACACTGCAAAATATAAAATAAATGATAAATGATTGCATTAGTGGATTTGTTTATATTAAATAATCTTTTTCATATTACAGTGCATTAACAATGAGCATTTGTTGCACATTTATTAATCCTCGTTAATGCTATCATCTGAAATTAACATTAATTTAGATGATTATATACACATCATTGTATATTGTCAGTTAATGGTAATTGAGGTGGTTAATTAATATGAATACAGGGTTTTTGTGGGTCAACCACAAATGAAGGCCTTAAAGGTGTCACAAAATATGAAATATTAAAGTCATGGGATTAAAATAAATAAATAAATGCATACATACTGTCTAGTTACATTTACTTGAAAGAGAAATGAACTCATTTAAGTGATTCTATTCCTAAAACAACAACAAATATCTCTTAATAAAGTCTCTTAAATTATAAAATATGAACTTGGCCTTCATAAATCCTGCAGAAACCTTACAAGCATCTATACATTTTTTTTCACATTCTAGTTATTTACCGTGACTGGTTTTTGTAAGGGACCTCATGCAGTGATCACAAACAGAGATCAGGTTATGTTTTGAGTGTCTGAGGTCGTCTCACCATTTGCGGCAGCTGGATATCTGTCAGACTGTTGATAAGTGCTTGACTGAGGCGAGCTAACTCCTTCAGCAGACTGTCGTTGTGCTGCTCGATTATTTTATTCTCCTCCTCGATAGTTTTCAGGTTGCACTCCATAGACGAAATCTGTTTTAAATCAGAGAAAAACTGAAACAACACTACCCACAATGCTTAGAATGAACGCGTCTTATGTTATTTACCTGAGTCTGGAGCTGCATCATGTCTGCTTCTATCTTCAGATTGGATTCGTTTAGCTCCTTTATTTCATGATCCAAGTGCTGCATGTCTTCATTGTTTTCAATACCTGATTGAAAGAAGACAAAACATTGTTAATCGCAAATAAACGACTTGAGAATGCTATCAGCAGGTCAAACATTCAGCATTTAGCTTCATTTTATAAGTGCTTGTATTGCTCACCGCTGCTGGTTTTGAATTTGATGGTCATCATCTCTTCATCGGAGAGTTTCTTCTTGATACTCTGGGCATTTAGTGGACATCCTGACAAACTGTCAAGAGACAAAACACAAAATCTTCACATAAGGACTACAAAAATTGTAATCTAGTTTCAGATAATAAATATTATATACGACCATTACAGATAATAACATTATTGGATGCTGTAGTGACGGTCAAAATTAATTACCTCGAGAAGAAAATACATATTTGGCAAATAATGAATAAATAATGGAAAAACTGTTATTTTTACTTCTTTCTGAGCAAAGTCAATGTTTATATATTAGTGTATTTTAATATTTTTGTATATTTATGTGAACATTT
>JAUYWG010000064.1:15362018-15374815 GCA_034779775.1 Enteromius afrohamiltoni | reverse complement strand
TTTGTTAAATCCATTAATAATTATAATTATATATATATATATATATATCTTGAAAAATTAATTACATAAATAATAATAATAATAATAATAATAATAATAAATTATATATATATATATTTATATATAATTCTTCTTCTTATTACTATTATTTTGTTTTGTTTTTTTACAGAAAAGACTTACTTTTTCAAAATAAAATGTGAATGGTGTTTTCACATGCAAATGAAGCTAGGGTGTTGCTATTGCAGTTGCTAAGATGTTCTGAGTGTTTTCAGTGTTGCCAGTTGCCAGGGCGTTTTAGGTTGATTATTGGCCCAAATCAGAACACTTGATAAAGAGCAGATTGTATGACACAAACATGACTGTACGTGTACATGTACCAAGTCACGTGGTGACACTGAAAAGAACTTCTTTTTTTAAACAGTAATGTCAGTGCATGCTGGGTAACCTTTGATTTGAAACGAAATAGACACTCACAGTCAGGAAAGTGTGAAGATTCGTGACTCTGTTCGGATGCCATCTGAGCCTGCTTGCCAAAGACCTGGGCATCAAAACTGGCGTAGTCAAAATGGCCTTTAGTGTACTTGTCCATGTCTTTGGCCATGCTGGCCTGCAACGCTGCCATAGGATGTGCAAATCTGTACGTGAAGTCAAATTTCTTCATGTTTCCTAAAGGTCTGGAGAGAGAAGATTTCAGAATTGCACTAATATCTTTTAAAAAGAACTTAAATAAAGGTACAAAAGCTGTCACTGGGGGTGGTACCTTTTCAAAAGGTACATGTTTGAACCCAATAGGTACACAAAAGTACCTCCCCAGTGACAGCTTTTGTACCTTTATTTCTGAGAGTGCAGCTGCTCCTACATGAAGGTTTCTTACCTGGTCACCCTCTCTGCCGTCTGTCTGCACTTTGAGGGATCCTCCTGTGGTTTGGAGATCTTCTCTGCAGCAGCTATCGGGCAGCCCGAGAGACTGTGTGAAAAAGGCCCTCAGAAGTTAGTAACGTCTGGGTTGTTGACCTTATTTTAATTGAATTTGGGTGCACTGAAGTAATTGTACAATTAAAAAGAATCCAATAGTTTCTATGCAATAAACATCACAGTGTTTTATAGTCTGGTTTAAGTGTCATTGGATTTTTCTTTGTGATTCGTTTTTAAGTAAATATCCAGGTTTCATTGCAAATGCATCTGTTTTTGGGGTAAATGAACGTTTCTGGTGCTTTAAGGTGGTTGAGGACAAAATAGAGTAACACTGTATTTTCTTTGGGTTAAATTCTGGATGTAGTCAAGTGGTAATGTTATTATAAAGCACCGATTTCATTTTCTCTCTGCTGCTAAATATCTATGCAAATCTGATTACAATCAGCAAGAAGGATTGTAAAGAAATGTATACAGTGTGATTTGAGTACAACTGAATGCTGAGAAAAACCTTTCATTACTTGAAATAAAATAAACTTTAACTGAAATTATATATATATATATATATATATATAAACTTATTTTCAACTTAATGTACTAAAACTACAGCTGAAAATGAATAAAATACTAATACAATAAAATTTCCAAAGCTTTAAATAAAAATTAAAACAGTAAATATAAAAACTAGTGTTGTCAAACAATTAATCGCGATTAATTGCATCCAAAATAACTTCCATTTAAAAGTAAAACCTATATAGACATACAAAAAATAATTAAATAAAAAGTCAAAAACACAATAAAATTACTAAAGCTTTAAATAAAAAATAAAACAGTAAATATAAAAATGAGTGCTTTCAATTGATTGTGATTAATTGCATGCAATATAAATGTTTTGTTCATGTAATATATATATATATATATATATGTGTGTGTACTGTATGTATTTATTTATTATTTATATACAAATGTAAAAATATTTACATGTTCTGAATATATTATAAAATTTGTATTATATAAAAATATCTAAAATACCAATATAACATTTTCTTAAATATATACATGCATGTGTTTGTATTTGTATATACATAATAAATATACACATCATGCACACATACATTATGTAACAAAACCCTCAAACATCACTTGTATAATCCAGCTGACCTTCTATGCGTGCTACGGTTACTGTTGACATGACCTCTTCCCGTACAGCCAGGGGTTGGACACTTGAGGACGTTTTCATGCATGGCCAGGACTGTAAGAAACAACACAATAATGTTTATTAAAAGAACAACTGCACAGTAAGAATTTTATTGAATAAACAGTAATCCAGCATACAGTGGAATTCACACAAGCTTCTACTGCAGCTTTTCAACTTTTCATGCTAAAGAAAGTTTACCATGCGCCTTTTCGAAATTGGGTCTCGCTTCAAATATGAACATGCAAAAACATCATGACTACAAACGCATTTTGATTACCATTTAAGAGACCCACACGTATTGTTGAAGTCCTATCCTTAGTAACTTTTCAGTGTGTTCATAATTAGTTTGGAGGATGTGCCCGTCTATTTAGGCTGCATCCACGGGTCCTTTGATTCGCAGAATGCTGCCTCTGGTTTAGGAGTACATGCTTTCATATTGGAGGGAAAAAAGGAAAAAAAAAACCTTAATTACATTTTCTGTTCCTTTTGTCACATCACTGTTTAATGGCGAATGTTTGTTGTGCTACTCTCAAATGGAGAAAACAGCAAGTGCAAAGTTGTTTCCAGAATCCATTTTTAATTCACGTACCGCAGGAAATCAAAACTCACTTGTGTTGATGACTAAAAAGTTTCTTTGAAATTTAAAAAAAAAAAAAAAAAATATTTAAGATCCAGCTTAAGTTTCAGCTTAGTGCAAGGCTCAAGATAAGAGGTAAATACATAATTAGCATGCAAATTACATATTACATACTTCATATCTGTGATTTTTATTTTTAATTAGAGACTCTTAATTGAAACACTTGAAAAATTACACTTTAAATTATACTTAATATACGTTTATCATATTTGCAAATATTTATCACATAAACGATGTTAATTTTACACTTCATACTGCAATTTAGACTTACAAGAATAAAAAGAGACAGGCTGCTTCTGAATTAAAATGCTCAAATAGTGACACGTTTAGTAATTCAAAAGGGAAAAAAAACAGCCAGTGACCCTTTTTTTTTGTAATAAAGATAATTTCATATCATAATGTAAAAAGTTTCTAAATGAATGATATCATAACCAGATATAAGCTGCATTGGGAAAAGAAGTTTTGTTTGTGTGTGTATAACTATATGTACAAAATGATTTTAAAAAACAATTATTTCATTTAGTAATACCAAATAAATGTTTTTTAAGTACAGTTTAAAATGTTCCAGAATTCTTTTACTTTTTTATAAATTTATTGTTGCATTAAAATATTAAAATTTAAAATATGAATGTAATTTGGAGCTAATACTGAAACATTTTTAAAGGCATTTAAAACATTTTTTTTAGCAAATGTAGCACTTCTTAAAATTGAGGGAAAAGTTCAAAGCTAAGCTAATGCATCCTTTATAACTAGAATGTAGCTTATATTTAATATAATCATAAAAAATATTTTAAAATTGATATACTCCATGTTTTTATCTCTATGCAAAAATGTTGTGAACATAATAGAGGCGGGGTTAGTTAAGCAATCACCATGTAATCTTTTGTCCCTCAGTATCTGTACAACTAAACCTTGATCATTAGTATGGCATGAATATTTATGGACTGAAAATGATCACAGTGTTGTTATCACTAATTGTATTTGTTCTGTTTGTATTGTACTGCTGTGAAGGGAGGAAATGTGTCTAATGTCCTCAGGAAGTGATGCGTAACATGAGAACAGACTCACTCTCTGGGGGCACTCTGACTTTGTGGGGACATCCTGATAGACTCCGGTGATGAGGGTAGAGGCCTGTCACATGACCTGTCCCATCACAGCCCGGGGTCGGACATTTGATGTCTTTCTTTTCTGTCCGAGGGGAATCTATAACACACACACACACACAACAGTAAAAACAGTGCTCTTCAAGAACATATAGTTACAGTTAATTCCATCCAGTCCAGTTTCCCTCTATGTAAGCTAAAGCCTGTCCTGTAAAAGCATGTTGGGTGTGTATGTATTCATCCGTGACATTAGTTAAGGCTGCAGTCTTACTCAGGGCACCGGTTTCTTAGCGCTGATCCATAGAGAGATTATCTTCAGAGATTACCCATTAAACAGCAGTCATCGCAAGAATCAAAGTGCTTAAAGCTCACATCAGAGATACTTTACTAGGATTTATGACTTAATTTATGCTCATGGTAAAATATCTGGCTGATACCGATAAAAATCCAGCGTTTCGTGTTACAGAGATGTCATCAGAAGATTTTCTTCTTGTACTTGTAATACCCCCCCCCCCTCCATAAAACATGGTGGTTATTTACCATTAAAAATTTTGTTGGCAAAATGTTTTTAGCATTTAAGAGGATTTTATTTATCTATCCCTCTGGGCTAGAATCTATGTCTCTTTCTTTGTATGTGTTGGTACTGCAACATTTCAGTCTTATTGTGAAAACACACCACCAGCACATAAAAACCGAAATAAGTTTTTACAGACCAAATATTCAGACTGCTTTATAATTAGATCCCATTTGTTAAAGGAATACTTCACCCAAAAATTCAAATTACCCCATAATTTGTCTCATAAATATGGCAAGTTTCATTGGCCAAGGCCTGCCCATGAGACAGTTTGACTGACATGTCAAACAACCAATCACAGTTTGTTTCGTTCAGCGTCATGTTTCGTGCGTTGAAAAAACAGATCATTAGAAATCACTCTGTTCTGTGTACTTCCCCTTTAAATCTTCACGAGCTCTGCTGACCCCGCAGGCACTCTCAGAGGATCTTTTTTCGCCGTATTCATAGTGAAACTTGCTAAATAGCACAATAAACTTGCTTGTCTCTGCGTCTCGGTCTGATGACGGCTCACTCAGGGCGGGTCTGAGGTAAGACACCAGTTCAGTCTGTGTGACACGCTGCTGTCAAACAACTATTGTGGGAGTGGCATCTGTCGGTGTGTCATCATTTGAGAATGGCTTGTTTTCAGAAGGGGCAACTTATTTTTATTACATTAAAGCAAAACTACTGGTGGATCTTTATCATTTTAGGGTGGTTGTGTACACACACCCCCAACACACATTTCAGTCCAAACAGCTTGAAAAAGTGCATGTGGCACCGGATGACCCCTTTAAATATTTCACATACTTTTGAAAACCCAGTCTTTAGTTGATCCTAACAAGCGCTCATCCTCAGCTTTCTTCTTTCATGAGGAGTTTGGCGCAACGTCATCTTTGTTTCCAGGTGGAACATTAAAGAACGCGACACACACATCTCCTGGAAATCCTTTATAATTTAACCAATCTGACAACGACTTTGAAAGTCCTGAAGTGTTTCCAGATAAGTGTGCCACATGCATCAGGTCTTCAAACCTTGGTAATGCTGGTGGATAGTGGCAATTATTACGAATTAATACAAAACACCGTAATGAATGAAAAGTGTCAGAGGATTTCACTATAAGAACTAATGCACCACACGTCATATGTCAAGTCAGAGATCAGCCAAGAACTGGACTCTCACGCGAACGCACATACAACCGTTGCCAGAAGTCTGTTATTTGAGTTATAATTGAAAAAACCTATAAAACCCATCGATCTGCTTCAGAGGACATGTGTTAACACCCTGGATGTGTATAGGTTAGTTTCACAACGGATATATATTTCTTTGAGCTTCAAAATAATGGCCACTATCCACCAGCATTACCAAGCTTGAAAGAGCCAGGATACATTTTTAAAAAGCTCTGACTGTGTTCAACACATTGAGGAACCAGAATCTTTTGCAGAATTCCAACTATTAAAAATCAGTGCAAATGTGATGAAGCTGTGGCGAATCTCACCTTTGCTGCTGTGGTACATGGCTCGAGCATCTATCTCCAGCATTCTCTGCTGCCTCCGTTCGTGGTTCATCTGCTCCAAGAGGAAGCGGTCCATGTCTTTGTAGGCACTGTGGAGGACCTGTCTGTGTTCAGACTGCAGCACCATGGCCTGCTCTAGAAGACTGAGGTTCAGTCGAGCTCTGTCCAGCTCCAGACGTCTGGCTACCAGACCTGGACCCCAAACTCCACCTCGTTCCTCCATCCTGGGCGTCTGGAGCTCCTCCTCACTGTCGCTGAACTCTCTTGCAGAGCCATACTCCTCCATAAAGGTCCCTGCACTGTTTCTGTTCATGTACGCAGAAAGAGCTTCTTCGTGCAGCTGCTGGCCAATCCGGAGTCTCTTCATAAGAGCGTCATCTGCAGGCGGATTGGGGCTGTGATGGATCCCGTTGATCTTCGTTAGGGACGGAGGAGCGCTCCATTCGTCTTCATCTGCCTCTCTTTCTGGAGACAGGTGATAACTGGCTCTGATCTCGTCTTGGTTTTTGTCTTCAAAGTCCTGGTTGTGTTCCTCCTCCTCTTGCTCATTCTGGTGTTCGGATATCTGAGCCGCCAGGTCTGGCGAACCTTCACTCGTTCGTTCTGACCATGACAACAAGTGGTGAGACTTTGCGTTGTGATAGAGAGCATCTTCCAGAACATCGCCATTGCTGAGGTCCTCATCTGAGACACAGAAGAACGGAAGGAGTTTAAATTGATGGAGCATCTGCAAGAGCTCATTACATGATTGTGTTTGGGGAGAAAATACTAACAGATGGTTTTCATAGCCTTCAGAATCAGAAGTTGTGACGACATGACAACTTGAGGGAAGTGAAGGAAACCCCTAAATATTAAAAACCCTAATAAATAAGTAAATCTTTCACCACATTGTGACTCTGGTCAAATAAAAGACACATACAATTAATGAAATTAGTAAAATTATTTATAAACTATGACAAATAATCATGAAAAAGAATTTCAAATGTTACTTTTTGGTTGAATTAAAAACAAATAAAATTATTCAATTTATTTTAATTCATTTAAATATTTAAATAAAAATTAAGAAGCTGTCAAGAAAACATTATGAAAGGAAAAAATGTCATAGATAAATAAAAAATAAAGCTTGGTTAAATGAAAAACAAATAAAACAATAATATATATATATATATATATATACAAATAAAATAATTAATTACATTTTAAAATGATAATTATGTCAAAATTAGAAAATAATATATAAAACATTAATAAAAAAAACATCACGTTTTACACGTATCACAAGTACATTGAAATATTGTAGTCTAAGACGCCCTCTACTTTCCATCCAAAGTTCAGATTACTAACTGAAATCTATACATAACCTGACCTTAAAAATAAATAAATTACATATACAAAATGTATAAATATTTATAAATAAATAAACATTTCCCCATCTATTTTAATCTTCCATCTGTTCAATTTACGTAACAGTATTTTTTTTATGTACTGAAAAAATATGGATATAAGACTGCATGATATAAAGCTGCAAACGCTAATCAGAAAGAAGCACGATTTGCAATACAACTGTACTACTTTTGATAAATCCATAAAGCTTATTTGCCAGGGGTTTATAGGGTAAATAGTTCCTTTTTTTTCGGGGGGACAAATCTCTGACCTTTTATCCTTTAAAATCACCTTTAAAGGACTTGCTAGAATCGCAGCAGACCCGATTATATTAAGTAATTGAGTCAATGATTAACAAAAGAAACTATCAGCTGGATTGATTTACAATCCACCACTGATCTCTCTGAAACGTACCCGCCGGGGTTAAAGCTCTTTGGGCACCAGGGTTTAAAGTTCAAAATACAGCGTAAGCGCGAGATACATCTATCCTCTTAGAGAGCCTTATGCCACCCTTCAAACCATATGCAACCACTGAGTTGATTAGATATTAGAGCATTTTGGCTGCCGCTGCATGCGCTTTCAGGGGCTTCTAATGGGATCATACTGCCTTAACAAACAGTTGCTAGTCTTAAAGAGCATATAAAGTAGTCCTGCTTTTAATCCCCCCAAAAACATCCCTAAATGGGGGATAGAGAGCTCAGTGGCATTTACAATCTCACCCGTCTCTTGCCAAAAATGGAAACCAGGCTTTGAGGGGTTAGAGTGTGCTTGCCGATGCGTTCAAACCATGCCAAACTCTGGCATAATGTCGCAGAGGTCTACTTTGGCGCTGTACGAATGCGAAGGCATAATGCTAGCGCACAACCTAAATTTTGATTCTGTTTGTGCAGATAATTATAGTTTTTATGCATGCTGCTTGAGGAAAGGGTGGATAATCTCGTCCGTTTTTATTTTTGGAATTGCATCCAATTGTACTGTATGCATGTCGAATGTTAGAGCGCTGATTCTTCAGAGATGAAACGTGTCCCACACTTTTAAGTCAACATTGATATTAATCAGGACGGATCTCTGGAACGCTCTTTACACAAATCAGCCATTTCATTTAAGTTATATTAACTTACAAAACCGCTCAGTACTTTGACAAAAAAAAAATTGACATGTAGATATATATCTTAAAAAAAAAAAAATTATATATATATATATATATTGTTTTCTGAAAGTGTCAAATTCAAGAGTTTTTGCTTAAAATACAAAAAATTCCCTTTGAATTACATGCACTTTCTTACCCTACTGCCATATTTCAAGCATAAACTTGATCATTGTTCAGAAAGCAAGAGTTAACTAATTTTCAAGACAGAAATCTAAAGCAAGAATTTATTATTTATTTATTTTGCTGTGTATTTTATACACTATATAATACAGCTTATTGACCACACAGCTTTTAAATTGTCAGTATTAATAAGTTAGTCTTCATCCTGAATATTTTATTTTTTTCATGTGCTATTATAGGAACTCCATAAAACTAAATGACTACAAAACATATGTGACTAAATATGCTTATTTCGTCCATGAGATGCGGCTGAAATTTAAAAAGATGGGGGTGAAAATCCGTTTTTAGACCATTCTGCAGTCTCAATTTACTCTTAATCATAGTTGTATGGTCCATTTATTATAAATATCCAAAATAACAGTACTTATTATGTCCGTATCTGATGGTGTTGATCCACACAGACAGACAGGAAAGGAAGAATTTGTTTTTTCTTTTTGTAAAAATTATACATTTTCAAAAAAACAATACTTATTATGATCATATCTGATGGTGTTGTTCCATACAGAGAGGCAGGAAAGCAAAAAAGCACTTTTATTTGGTAAAAAAATGGAAGTAGGAGGTTGCACCAAAACAAACAGATTTAACTGTAAGCTTTAATATTTTTAATTTCTGATCTCAAGAATCAGCAATACACCAATAACGCAAAAACAAGCAGGAACACAAAGCATCTGGACACCCAAACCAATAGATTCCACAGCGAATGCACTTAAAAGCGTTCGATTTTGTCGCTTTTGTCAGCAGTTTGAGGTGTGAAAACCCAAAGCGGTCCAGCGCAGATGAAAAGTTCGCCAGTTATGCTAAGACACAATTAACAGAGCAGATGATTAGGAGTTCTCTGCCATCCAGATGGAGATACAGCCCTGACCAAAAAAAAAAAAAAAAAAAATACAGAACAGTGAAAAAAAAAAAGACTGGAGCGAACAAGGGCGAAAAATGCTTGGATGCAGAGAGTGGTTTGTGTTTTGGAACAGGTGAATGGTTTATACTCCAGAATAACCATTACCATTGTGTGTATGGAGACCAGAAGCTTGGCTGGAGTCACACACACACACACACACACACACACACAGACACACACAACAGCACCAAATGGAAGCCTTACACCCCTTTAATTTCTCCCCTGCCTTTCCTTTTTTTTTCCTCATGAAATTCACATACTCCTCTCGTCCCCTACAGATCCATTAATTTCGCTACAGTCCCAGTCGCCATCCACTCCCAGTCACACCCCGCACATTATGTCTTTGATTTTTTTTTTCTTTTCCACCACCACCAGCACTTCTTCAGTAGTGCACTTTGGCAAAATGCAAAGCAAACATGTTGCAAGACAGCAGGGAAATATGACAAATGAGATTTTCCTACTGCAACTTCAGAAAATAATACTACAAATTCGAAGAACGAGGAGAGGGGGGGTGGGAAGGTTATGATTATTGTGGGTAATATGAAATCAGAGAAACAAATAAATTCCATTTCCAATGATGCTGTTCAATTTATTGAGCTATTTTGTTGTCCATTTAACAACCCACATGTGTCCAATAATGAGCCGCGCACATTATGCCTAATTATGTATATTTGGGCTGCGTTCGATGGTCTAACAAAAGCTTTCGAAAGGGACAATTACGTTTGTTGCTTGGTTACATCGTTAAAAATATACCAAATAAGTGCAGATTATAGGGGTGTGGAGGTACACATGTAAAGCATGGGTATTGTTGCCAACATGCTCATAATTTGATTCATTAGGAAATGGCAGCATTTTGTTTCTAGAAAGGAGACTGCTTTAAAACGTAATATCGACTTTAACGTTTCCGTGCCTTCGTTGCCAAAAATGTTTTGTTGGTGGAGTGTATGATCACTCTCTTTTGTCAACGAGGCACAATATAATTTGGTGCATTCTATTCTCAGTTACCCTATTTGCATAATTATGCAAGCAACCACACTTGCTTATAAAAAAGCACTTTTCCAGGCTGCATAATCAACCCAGCGGCAGCTACTTTAACGCCGCCGCCAGTTTTTAATCCGGGTTTCAAAGAAGTCGAGCGAAGGAAATCGCCTTAATCGGGACACCGGATGCATAAAAAAAAAAAAAAATGGGAATCGGTTGTCGTGAACTTCCCCGGGATGGACGGAGAAGAGACGGATGCGGAGAGGGAGGAGGAGAGGAGACGAAGGAGGAGGAGGAGGAGGAGGAGGAGGGAAACAAATATATGAATGCAACAGATGGTAGTTTAAAATTCAGCGTCAATTGTTCATCAAAACAGACAAAACAACAGGACATCTGTCTACCTGCTGGAGTGTTAGTGTTCCTGGGCGCGTCTTTGTCCTGAGCGCTTGCCAGGTCTTCCTCGCTGGGGCAGGGACTGGGACTGTAGTGGCGAGGCTTCATCAGGAGCGATTTCCTCTTGTTGACTGGCGCCCCGCGGGCAACTTCTGCGGCCGCCCGCTTTTTTCCCGCTCCGAGATGCAAGCTGAAAGGAGAACACGAGGGTCATCGAATGGATGCGTCCTGTCACAAATCAACCCAGTGTGTGATTGGTTGAGGTGCAAAGATCGGGTCAATTTGACCCGAAAGCTTTCGAATCTTTCCCAGCTTAAAGCTTTGTTTAGAAATCGTACTCTTACTGCTAAAACCGTTTCTACCAGAAAGAGAACACTTTTTATTAGATCCCTGAGTAGCATTTTGCTTCAAAGAGTGTGCAAAAAGATGCATTTACCTGACTACAGTTCAAAAGTTCAGGATCAGTATATTTTTATTATTATTTCTTAAAGTATTTTTATGCATAAACCGATTAAAAGTGACACTAATTCACTATTAACTATGACTGTTCCCTCAAGAATAAATTCCTAATTTGCTGCTTATTAATAGTTGTTAAGTTTAGGTGTTTAGGATTAGGGATGTAGAAAAAGGACATTAATATGTGTTTAATTAGTACTAATATTGTATTAATATGCATGCTAATAAGCAACTAAGATACCCTAAAAACCCAATTTAAGTAAATGCTGTTCTTTTGAACTTTCTAAGAATTCTGAGAAATTCTAAGATTTCCGAGAAAAAAAAATGTTTTCAATATTAATAATAATAAAAAAAAGTTTTTCTTGAGCAAATAAAAATTATTTTTGAAACATCATGTGACTCTGAAGACTGGAATAATATAATAATAAAATTATTATTACATAATAAATTCTTTTAATTTAAAATAAATTTTAATAATATTACTGTTTTTGCTGTATTTTATTATTATTCTTTTTTAAATAAATGAAAATAGACTTTCAGACCCCAAATGTTTGAATGGTAGTGTGAACAAATCTGAATTTGATTAATAATGGTGTTTCCTAATTCTCATTTCTAGTCTTACTGTAAAAGACACATGATTCCAAAGACAAAAATATAATCACTCATAATTCAACCTTTGAACTGATTTTCCATTTTGGGCTTCTTATTTTTCAAGCACTTATAAGAAAGCACTATCCAATCAGTCTTGATGGATCAAATCAAGCCTCTCCCTGAACTTCCTGTTTCACACACACACACAAAATATGTCACAGGAGTAAAAAGGGTGGCGAAATGCATTTTGTGCTCTTTGGGGCAGCGAGTTTGTTACAAAACTCATCAGGGCAGCATCTGAAATTTCCTGCAAGATGTGACTAAGAAAATCAGCATCGCAGATCCTCATGTGTGAACTTATGTGTGAACACAGAGTCCAAAACACTCAAGCATGAACTGGCTCATTATTTTCAATGAGAAATCTGTTGCTATTATCAGCTATCACGCTGCATAATAAGCAATGATACAGAGAATAAAATGTTTGCTGTGGGCCGATAACATAAAAAAGGTTAGTGTAGCGTTTGACACAAAATGCACATAAAGCCAATTAATAAGATGCATGCAAAAAATTAATAGAATTTGCCACTTTATTATATAAACATGCAATGTGATTTATTTTGTATTTTATATATATAAAATATTTACTCATTTTGATCCAAAGTGACACTAAAAACTTTTTGTTACTTTTGTTCAATTCTGTATGAACTTTCTATTTATTAAAGAATTTTGAAAAAATAAAAAAATATATATATGTATATATATATATATAATTAGCATATTAGAATGATTTCATGTGATACTGAAGGCTGGCGTAATGATGCTAAAAATTCTGCTTTGCATCACAGAAAT